>JAPKLY010003382.1:5407-18991 GCA_026898435.1 Prunella vulgaris | reverse complement strand
CGTTCGGTTTCTTGACCAGGACCGGATTCGCCACCCATTGAGGACACAGCGCTTCCTTTATAAGTTTATTGTCCAATAGTTTCTTCACCTCGCCGGTCAATGCTTCATACTTGTCTGGCCCATATTTTCTTCTCTTCTGACGGATAGGCTTTTTTGTGGGATCTATGTTCAGGCGGTGGCACGCATGCTCCACTTGTATGCCTCCAAGGCTCCACCAACTCGACTTCTATAAGGCTCCACCAACTCCGACCCAATAAAGAGTTCTAAATCTTGTTTATTTGGGTCAACTTGTATGGATCTGAGCTCCTCAACTGGTGTGGCGCGTCGCTTTTTATCTTTCCACCTGGGATCATCAATTGGACCCTCAAGGTGCATTTCCATCTCTACTGGGATGGGTTCATAACCCAACCGGGGCTCAATGTCTTCCGGGGAACTGGTCTGGCCTTCAAGTGTGGGTTCCATGTTACCACTTATTCCGGTTATGGTTGCAGAGTCTTGATTTTGATTCTCCGTGTTATTTACCGTATGTTCTCCATCCGGCTGGTCTCGCTGGAGTGCATTATCTATCACCATGTCCTCCGACGTTTGATCCGCTTCCATCATTTCGGTGTCTATTGAGACATCATCCAAACTGTACGGCTCGTCCAGGGCGGGTTGTGATATCAGGTCTTCAAACACCAACACCTGGTTAACGGGCTTTTTCAGAGTTAATAGGCATTCTCGCGCCTTCTTCTGGTCTCCTTTAACAGTACCTGCACCCTTAAGAGTTGGGAATTTAATACAATAGTTGTACGTAGAACATGGGGCTTTGAATTCAGAAATGAAAGGGCGGCCGAGGAACCCGTTATAGGTGGATGGTTGATCTACGACTAAGAAATCTAACAACCTTGTCATCCTCCTTTCCGGGTCCTCTAGCGCTACAAGTTCTACGGGCAATCTTATTACACCTAGTGGGACGGTCACAGCCTCTCCGAATCCCACTATTTTGTCATTACAATCCCCTATGTAGGATTCGTAATCTCCTCACTGGTCTAGTGTCTTTTTGAACAGGATATTTGTGTAGGCTCCAGTATCCACTAGCAGTCGGTGCACTCTTGCGTTCATGATATTGGCTCTGATAACCAAGGAGTCGTTGTGCGGTGTAAGGATCCCTTCGAGATCTGCTTGAGAGAAAGTTAAATCTACAGTTGGTTTAGTAGTTGCTTTCGATCCGGACCCCATCTCCTGTACCTGATTGACCGCCCGAATTTCTGCCTTCTTTTGCCTCTTTGATGTGGGACGGCCATCTACCATTCCTCCTGCCGAACCAATTTCTTCAATCACAAGGATTTCTCGGTTCTGCTCCAGATGCGTCGGCCTTGCTGGTGGACCTCTTCTTACTTGTCTGTTTGGGGCCCTTTCTGCCTCATCACTACCTTCATCATCTGAGGCTTCCTGTCTTGTCTGACGTTGCCTTTTTCCCGGAGCTTTCTTGACGAACTCGGCTAATTTCCCATCTTCATAAAACTTCCACAACTGCTTCAACAGATCGCGGCACTCACTAGTGAAGTGCCCGATACTTTGATGATACGCACAAAATTTATTTGGGTTTAGCTTGCTTCGATCCTGCCTGATCCTTCGGGGTGCAGCCAACATATCTTGATCCTTCACAGCTGTGAAGACGTGGTCAATCGTGGTAGTCAACACTTGGTTTAGTTTTTCTTTATATTCCGCCGTATCCCCAAATGCTTTCAAATTTTTCGGGGCCTTGTAACCACTACCACTGGGCTTCTTACCACTTTTCTTGTCATCAGCCTCTGGACCCAACTGTTTAGCCATTGCTTCCTGCATTGCGACGTATACACCGGCCTTGTGGCGGAACTCGACATATGTACTAGGACAATCTAGGTGCATTTCTTTCCACAGGTCCGTTCCTTTACGAAGTCCTGCCATGACTGCCACAACCTTTGTATCGTCACTGACCGCTTCTCCTTCCAAAAGGATTTTATCAAATCGTTCCAGATATTGTTGGTCAGTCTCCTCGGCCCCTTGTGAGATGTTGGCCAACCTGTGCTTTTGTGTCAGATACATTCCAAATCCCGAAAAGTGGGACAGGAACTCCCGTGTCAACTGTCCGAACGATTGAATCGATCCAGGTGTCAAGGCTGAGAACCATCTGTGTGCACGGTCTCCAAGAGTTAAAGGAAAGTTCCGGCATTGCGTTGCATCTGATGCCCCTATTGAGATCATGTAATCAGCGTACTTTGAGATGTGAACTTTGGGGTCAGACTCTCCTTCGTACAACACCAATGAGGGAAACTGTATCTTCTTCTGAATGGGTGTAGTCAGGATGACTGGTGACAATGGTGATATTGGAAGTGACGTGTACGTCTCCACCTTGTCCTTGATGGCCACCTGGTGTTTTAAGTCCTCCACAGCTTTCTTCAACTTCTCGATCTCTAGAACTGACGACCCCCGGGATGATCCCCCTCCTCGAGGCTGTTCCGGGTGCACCTCATGATGACGTGCTGCCCCCGGCAGTCCCTCATTTTGGGCAATCTCTCGGTACGGTCGCTGGAGGTTACTTGCAGCATTTGGTCCTAACCTCTCGGATGCTCGTCTCCTCAGCCTTTCTTGTACAGGCTTGTGTTGATGCCGAGCATCAGACTCGCAAGGTTCTTGGCGGTACGAGTGCTCTGACCTTCTACCTTCCGAGTGATGACCTTGATTACTGCGCCTATCGCCTTGGGACCCGTCAAGGCGTTTAGGTTAGTCATGCGCTTGGTCAGCTGGTCGCGCAGCTTGTCGCCCATCTGCTCACCCAGCTGGTCGCTGGTTTGAGCGTTGGGGTTGTGGTCCGAGGCGATCAGACATTTTTTGTTTGCCTCTTGAACTCTCGGGTACGACACGTCCACTACTGGTTTCTTCCTCCTGAGGATGGTAGCTTGTTCGAGTATCATGTCTTGTCTCAGTCTGGGCAACCTGAATCACTGGTTGACATGCTACTACCATCTGCTGTCTTCACAATTGTTTCAGGGTGGTCATCGCTCTCTCGATGTCCTCGGGTGTTCTAACCATTGATTCAATGGTAGTTTCAATTTGTTGACCGACTGGAGCCACCGGTAACGCCGGGACACGAGCTTGTTCAGTTCGACGGTGTCCGGATGGTCCCCGTCCTCTCCACCTTCGACTCGTCGAGGTGGTGTGGGATTTATCGTGGGAGACTCGTACGTATGTCTCGTCATTGTTTGTGGTAATAATTGAATTTAATAGATGGGTTTTCAAAGAAATCTTTTCTAGTTCGTGTTTTCGAAGACAGCAAATACTTGAAAACACTCACAACTGAAGATACTCTTCAAAACTCTCACTAAACTTCGAAGAACGTTCTTCGTGTTCTTCGGAATAACGATGAGTAAGTACCAAATTCTTCAATCGTCGGAGGTTCGGACCCTTCTTCTAGCGCCAAATTGTTGAATGATTTTACTAATTGTAATGTTATGTGGCTAACTAATCTATGGAAATCACTCAAACAATAATTTAAAAGGTGTTAATTGGAATTATTAAGTGAAATGTAGAGAGAATTATAGAGAGAGAAATTTCATAAAATGGGCTCTTTGTATTTGGATTTCAGATCCTTACAAATTTGATTATTACAAGTATTTATACCCTCTATTTGATGAGGTGGCATCTTTTTAAGCCACATGGTTTCTGGGGGTGACAAGTGTCCTCCACTTGTCACCCTCTCAAAGTTTTGCTCCACTAACTCTAGCCTTAAATGACTCGGACCCTTCGTACAGGTTCCTTAGACATCTTGTGTCTGCTTTCCTTCGAAGAAGGGACTGGCAAGGGGGAGAGCATTGTGGCGAGCAAAGGGGGCGAGCATTGTGGCGAGCAACGTAGGCTTATCCTATTGGCTTGCCGCCTTGTCGTATCCAGGCCGAAGGCGAGCATGGAGGCGATCAGGCGGGCGAGCATCAAGGCGAGCAACCTAGTCCTGGCTTCATAGGCTTGTTGCTTTGTTATACTCAGAGCTCCGGGCGACCAATCTGGCGAGCAGGCCAGCGAGCATTGATGCGAGCAACTGGGGAGTGGCCATGTGGGCTAGTTACTTCGACACCTCTGGGCTCGGGCGAGCATATGGGCGAGCACCCATGCGAGCATATGGGCGAGCAGCCAGTCTGCATATTTCATCTTGTTTATACTTGGGCTTTTCTCTAATCCTCAAGCTTAGATTCTTTTATCAACTGGCTTGACCACTCGGGCACTTGTCGTTATTGTTCATTTTCATGCAATTAATTGTATATAACTCCAAATTGAGTCACATTTTTTTTTTAAAATGCTTCTAATTAAATGAGTATTGTTTCTACTTTATTTATTTATATATATATTTCATTAAATATTATAATGTTAAAAATTTATTATTTAATATTAGGAAAATTTATTAATTTGTTCATTTTTTTGCAATTAATTGTATTTAACTCCAAATTGAGTCACATTTTTTTTAAATGCTTCTAATTAAATGAGTATTGTTTCTACTTTATTTATGTATATATATATATTTCATTAAATATTATAATGTTACAAATTTATTATTTAAAATTACAAAAAATTATTAATTTGTTCAATTTAAAAATATAAATACAATTCTTTCAAAATTTTCACTTTCTTTGGATTTTTTTTTAATTACCTCATCAACATATTTTTTTTTTGTTTCTAATTTGAAACTAATTATTTTACACTACTAAAATTTAAACATTCAACATAAAATTACTCATACTCTGATATAAAACATCCAACATAAATAAAATGAAATTGTTCAACAAAAAAAATATTCATTGTTCAACAAAAAAAAAAAAAACTACTATGAGGAGGAATTAAAGCCGTCGTCACCAAGATCGACAGCCTCCTCATCCTCATCATCCTCTGGTGGAATCTCGGGAAATTTTGGGACTGTCCAACCCATCTCCTTCCCCATATTCTCAACCCAAGCCTTCATCATTTTTGTCAGGTCCTCCATTTGCTTCATCCTATCCTTTATCTTCTTATCCTTAGTCTGATATTTCTCCAATGTGTTTCTCACATCGGAGAGTTGACTTTCTACATCGGAGGATGGATAAGAGTTGAGGGAATAGGAAGAGCTCCCCTTCTGGGATAGGCGGACAGCCTTACTGTGACTGCCCAATCCTATATACTTTCCCTTCTTCGGTTTGACCAAATTCAGAAAAATTTGGTCCTCGTCAACAGGGGCGGGGGAAGGATTCTCCGGGGTGGGTGCTGACGACGTCTGAGCCTCTTCGAGGGCCTGCCTCATCTGATTCTGAAATTAAACAATAATCATAATTATAATTTAATATTAATAAAATACATAAATTATAATTTAATATTAATAAAATACATAAATTATAATAAAATATATACGTGAAGCTCGGTGGTTGCGCCATAAGTGGACTGTCCACTCTCCCCAACTGGGTGAGCAAAATGCATCTCCTCGATGAGGGTGGGCTTCCGTCCGTGACCATGCTCCTGTACAAAAAAATAAAACATTTTAATAAAGTAAAATTAATAAATTTAAATGTGAGTATATTAAAAAATTAATTAAATACTTACAAAAGCGAGAGCATGCTCGTAAATCGTCCGGGAGCCTGCTCGATGTATGGCTATGCCTTGCCCGGTGGGGTCGCTGCGCCTATTTCTACTGGCCGCCTCGGCCCTCGCAACATGCTTTGGATCTAGTCAATACTGGACTAGTCCCTCCCAGATAATACAGCCCTCTTCATCCGTCCCCATATTCTGACTGATCCCCAAATTCGTCCACTTGTCTTTCATCTCGTGTACCAAGTCTTTCATGCGGTTCTGGGCTTTTTCGTAGAAGAGAGCACGCACCACATTCTCGTGTCGCGGCTCCCACACGCAGAGCTTCTGCAATAAAATTCATAACAAACATATAAATTAAATTAAAAAATAATTGTAAAATTAATATATATATATATATATATATATACCTTATACTCTTCAAAAAATGCTCTCCTCTTGGAATCGGGAACTTTAGACCACGATCCCACTCCATAAGACCAGACAACACTTTTCAGTGCATTCGTGACCAACCCAGAAGCCTTATTACTCGGAATCAAACTGTATAAATAATTAGGTATTAATATTATAAAACAATTAGGTATTAATATTATAAAAAAAACTTACAGTCCGTCAGACGGCTGTATTGGTTGCCGAGTATCTACTAAAGGATGACGTCGAGATGAAGAAGCTCCGGCAGCAGAAGACTCTCCCACTTCAAAGTTAGGACGGATCGGATCATAAAACTGCTCGATCGTAACGGGCGGTAAAGGCAGGACCGCCCGTCTCCCTCTCCCTCTTCCTCTTCCTCTTCCTCTTCCCGTCTCTCCTCCCTCATTTTGATTCATCTATTATGAAAAGTACAATAATCAAATAATCTCAAATAATAATTAATAATCAATAATCATTACTAATCAACTAATAATACTAACACAAATATATCCCTATATCAACAACAATATCAACACAAATATCAATTAACTATATCAACAATAAAAATCATCATCGTCTAGTAATAAAAATCATTAATAAAAATCAATTAACTAGTAATAATACTAATCATCTTCATCATTTTCATCATCGTCATCATTTTCTTCATCTTCATCATCATCATCATCATCATCTTCATCTTCATCTTCATCATCATCTTCATCTTCATCATCTTCTTCATCTACCTTATTTTCTCCATCCACTTCGTTGTCAATAATTACCGTATCGGGATTTGCAGCCACTAAATCCACAGAAAGATTGATACCTTCGTCAAGAACTACTGTTTGAGCCTGTTGCACTTCAGTTTGGAATGAATCTTCAAATTGTGCAGTGTCTCCTTTGGATGAAGTAGGAATTTCCACCAACGAACCTTGCCTTGACCTTACACACTGTTCTTAAGTTCGGTTTGCCTGAAACCGGATACTTGCAGTAATATACCTGAGATGCTTGTGATGCAAAGATGAATGGGTCGTATGCAGCTGGGTATTTTTTATTGATCATAATATCAACAATCTTGTAGTTTGCATCGACTCTTTTCCCTCCTCGTCCTGGATCATACCATTCACAAAAGAACATAACAATTTTTCTCGATGGCCACCCTGGATATTCCACTTCAACGACTTATTGCAACACACCATAGTACTCGATCGGTGCTTCATTGTAATTTCCACTAGTAACACAAACACCACTGTTTGAAGTGGCTTTTACTGAAGCATACGCAGCTGTGTGAAATTTATAACCATTTGAATAGTACCCATTATAACATGTCACTTGTCGAAGTGGTCTTTGCTCAAAGTTTCAAGATGTGGATTGTGAAGCTGATTGTTTAGTCCCTATACATATTAAAATTTTAGAACATTATTGAAATACACATTTTCTAATATGGAATAGTATTACATACCATATTTTGGAACCAGTATATGAATTTCTTGTGAACTGCTTCATAAACCTCTTCTTTTGTGATGTCTGGTTCTTGTTGACGAGTTTGCTCACAAAACATCCTACATATAACAAATATTCGTATAAAAACAATAACATATTTACAATGTAGTTTGTAAAAATAATAAATTACTCACTCTATGTATGGTTGAAGCTCGGGCGTATTCATCAAGACGTACGACTGTATCGTCTCTTCTTCCCAGTTATTTTGAAAATACCGTTTGGTCCCTTTACCCAGTGGTCGACCAGCATGTAAGAATACAGACAACATACCATCGAACTCAAGGAGAGGATGTTCTTCTCCCCGACCATCGTAGTTGTGAGGCTCATTTCTGATCCTGGTTTGAACTTGATCGCCGAAATAATAAGAACAAAATGTTCCAACCTCTTCAGTGAGATATGCATTAACAATGGATGCTTCAATGTGTGCTGTATTTCCAATATTACGTTTCAAGTTGTGCAGATACCTAAATACAAAAACATTCAATTGTTCAATATTTAATATAATTAACAAAGTGCTCCATCGAGTCAAAGAAACTGGGTGGAAAAAAATGTTCTAACTTGCACATTATAACAGGGATGTCTCTATCCAAACGCTGCATGTCGTCCACTCTAATCATTGAGGAAGTTAAGTCTCTGAAAAATAGACTTAATTCCGTGATCACACTCCATATATCCTTTGGAAGTGCGTACTGAAAGGCAATCGGTAGCAACCGCTGCATAAAGACATGACAGTCATGACTCTTCATCGTAGTGACCTTCCCTGTTTCTGGCTCAAACGACCGACCCATGTTCGACACGTAATTCTCCGGAAAACGCAAATCCTTCACCCATTGAAATATTTTTTTCTTATCTACTCTGGAAATTTGGTACCTTGCTTGTGGCCACTCACCTGCTCGTCGACCACTGGAGAGACTAGGACGAGAACATAACTTACTTAACTCTTCTCTGGATTTTGCAGTGTCTTTGGTCTTGTCGTCTGTATTAAGGATCGTGTGGAACAAGTTATCAAATACATTCTTCTCTATATGCATCACATCCAAGTTGTGTCTAATCAATAATTTACTACAATAAGGCAAGTCCCAAAAGATGCTTCTCTTCTTCCAACCTCCACGGATCCCTTTATTGTGTTTCATCAAACCCTCCTCAGTCGTTTTCCACAAGCCAGTTACTGTAACCTCTCTCAACAACAAATCACCTGAAATAAAGTGTGTATGGTTAAACTAAATTGATAAAACTCTTTTCATAAGTAAGTAGTGATTAAAATATAAACAATATTTATATACCTGTTCGAACTCGTGGCCTTGGACGCTTTACATCATTCCCCTTTAGAAAGTGCACTTTGTCCTTCCGGAATTTATGATCATTACATAGAAACTTCCGATGGTTATCGAACCATGATACCTTTTTACTCAGTGGAAGATAAAATGCATTAGATCCATCCATGCAGTACGGGCAAGCTTGTTTTCCAGCTGTCGACCACCCAGACAACATAGAATATGCTGGAAAGTCGCTGATGGTCCATAAAACAGCAGCCCGTAATGTGAAGTTCTCCTTCCTGTACACGTCATATGTCTCTACTCCCGTATGCCACAAATATAACAACTCTTTAATCAGTGGCTGAAGGTAGACATCTAGGTTTTGCTTAGGATTCTGAGGACCAGGCACCAAGACAGTGAGAAATATGTGTTGAGGCTTCATGCACAACCAAGGAGGTAGATTATACGGAGTCAGTAACACAGGCCACAACGAATACTTCTTCCCGTGCATACCGAATGGAGCAAATCCGTCTGTGCACAGGCCAAGCCTCACATTTCTCTTCTCACTCGCAAAATCTGGAAACTCTCTATCAAGATGTATCCACGCATTAGAGTCTGCAGGATGACGCATCTCTCCGGAATTCTCATCAGAACACTCCTCAGCATGCCATTTCATGTCTTTTGCAATGGCACTCGACTGATACAACCTCTCTAGACGAGGAGTGATGGGAAGATAATACATAGACTTGAAAGATGTCTTCTTCCTACGATCTGAGGGTTTGAACCTAGGATAGTTGCACATCCTGCACTGATCGATGCTCTCGTCGTCGCCCCAAAATAGCATGCAACCGTTGGTACAACAATCAATCTTCTCAAATGGTAAACCCATATCCTTCAAGAGCCTCTTACTTTGATAGAAATTTTCTGGCGCTGTGTTCTCTTTAGGTAGGGCCCGTTTGAACAACTTTGCAAATTGATTGTACACTTTCTGACTCACTTTGCCTTCAGTTTTGATGGACAACATCTGAGCATTGAATGATAATTGTGTCTCAGTATCACAACCAGGAAACAGCTTCTGATCGACAAATTTAAGCATCTAAAAAAATCTCTGCGAACAAGGATTTGGTTCCTCTTCCATGTGGTGACCACCCAAACCAGACTCATCAATCATCGTATGATAGCTTTGGAATTCATCCACCGGTGTCTCAGAGCATGGAGTAGGCGAATCACGGCTCGAACCACCAATCTCAAATCTCTCACCTCCACTACTACGAAACTGATCATAGAAGACAACCACTGTTTCAAGATTATAATTCCACCGGGTTTCGCCATGTACGGTCCAATTGTAATAGTATGGAGTAAAACCAGACATCACGAGATGAGTTAGAACCTCATCAATGCTAAAAAATCTCTTGTTACCGCACTTTTTTTTTTTTTTAAACAAGGACATCTAATCTGGCCATACCTATCCATGCAGTGTGGATTAAGAGAGGAAAACTTAGTAAACTCATGAATGTTCTTGTAAAATTCAGGGTTGATCAATCCTTGTATCAGACGAGGCATTTTATACATCCAATGACGATCAGGGAGTTCCATATGATTTAAATTAAGAATATACCACATTAGAATTATAAAAAAATTCGTCAGAGTTTCGACTGCAAACAAGCATATCCGATTTCTTAAAATAAAAAATCCAATATATATAATCATACATCAATTACACTACAAAATTCTAACAAATTAAATTAGGATTAATCTACAATAAAAATAGATATATCCATAAATAATTAATGTACAACATGCAAATAATATTAAACTTAAACGGTAAAAATGTAAAAACGTACGGTCAAATTGAAGCAACGAGCACAATGTGACAATGGACCCGAACGATTGCAACCAACACGTTGAAATAATATTTCTTCACATTTCAGAAATTTTTTAGAGGTTGGGGGGTAAATTTTCGTGAATGAAAAGGAAAGAAAAGGGCAGTGGTTGTTTTATATCAGAAATTTAGCGACCACATTTTTAAATTACCGACCGATTTTTCGGTCGCTAAATATGAACATTGAATCGGGTAATAATTGCCCACCTACCCGCTTTCGGGCTTTAATTTTAGCGACCGAAAAAGCGGTCGGTAATTTAAAAATAAACTACTGACCGCTTTATCGGTCGGTAATATTGTCAGTCAACAATTTACCGACCGATACGACGGTCGGTAATTTATTTTTAAATTACCGGCCGCTTTTTTGGTCGGTATTCAGTCGGAAAATTTAGGGTTTGACCATTAGTCATTGACGGTCGCTAATTGGTCGCTAATCGGTCGCTAATTACATAATTAGCGACCGATTCTAAGCGGTCGGTAAAAAACGGTCGGTAAAACCCATTTTTTTTGTAGTGAAAAATTAAAATAAAACTTAAAAAAATAAAGTAAATCCAAACAAGCTGTTGACGTGGTGGGTTAACTTATGGAGTTGGGGGTGGCGAAAATGAATTAGTATATGGGTATGGTAATTGGGGCCGAGTGATACTCCTGTGCACCTCGGGTGCGTCACTATTGCCACTCCATGTCTCCAACATTTCAATCCTTTCCTTGCTGAGGCCTTCTTCTTCTTCATCGGCAAGCTTGAGCTCATACTCGCCTCTTCCTCCCTCCCATTAAAAGGTTTCTTTTTTCAAGAATCCGAAAGTGAATATCACGGGAATATATCGAGGATTCGTTGTCTTTTTTTGTATCGATTATTAAGGGCTCTGTTTATCGGTTTTCTGTTTCCATGCTTTGATAAGATCTCTGCTTTCTCGCTTTTTTTTGGATTTATATTCTCTTGATAGTGAGGATTACAAGCTACGGTTTTGTTTCAAATCAAGAATCTCTCTACTGCCGACAAAGCCTCGTGTTAAATTACCCGTTTCTGTATGCATGCCAAGTGTTTGTATGCTGGTCTCTGTGAATCTACCTTAATTTGTATATATCCATGATTCCGTTGCTCTGCTTAGCAAAAATAGTAGATGCTTTTGTTAAACGTTGAATGAATGTTGGGGCTTCTTTAGCATTGATTGAAAGATGTTGACTTTAATTCCAAGATGAAAATGCCCCAAAATAATAAAATATAATACCTCAAGAGTAAAATATAATACCCCAAGAATAAAATATAATACTCCAATAACAACTACTCCCTCCGTCCATGAAAATTGGACTACCCTTGTTGTGCACGGTTATTAAGAAAAATAGATGTTGATGTGTAAAAGTGGGTATATTAGTATAAAAAAATATTTAATTATTAAAAAAGTATTTGATGTGATGTGTAAAAGTGAGTATATGTGTATAAAAAATGAAAATAATGATTGTAAGTTTTCCATTTTAGGTAAGTAGACCATTTATTGTGGACGACCATTTAAGGCAACGTGGACCATTTATCGTGGACGGAGGGAGTAATAAATACACCAACAACAAATTTCTTTCTTACCATATGAGTAAAATATAATACCCCAAGAGTAAAATATAATACCCCAATAACAAGAGTAACACTTGTGTAGAAATTTCTACCGTAGAAATATACATTTTTGAAAAATTCGCGGATCTAAACCGGGTCGGGTCAGATTTGGACATTTTTTTCCAAAATTCGCGCAACTTGTAGTTCCAGGTTTTTTCGCTCCCAGGTATGTTACAATTTGGGCAAAGACGTGTTACAATTAGGCAAAATCTGTGTTACAAGTTCTTAAAAAATTAATTTTTTGTACTTTTTAAGTAACTATAAAGAAAATATGTATTTCTGCAAGTATAAATATGTGTTACTTAATTTATTTTTTATTTTCTTTGTTGATTTGTGTTAATAATATGTTTTTTTGCTCCCAGATATGTTACAATTTGGGCAAAGACGTATTACAATTAAGCAAAATCTGTGTTACAAGTTCTTAAAAAATTAATTTTTTGTACTTTTCAAGTACCTATAAAGAAAATATGTATTTCTGCAAGTATAAATATGTGTTACTTAATTTATTTTTTATTCTCTTCGTTGATTTATGTTAATAATATGTTATTAATGTACTTAATACATCATTTAATACCTTATATATGTTATATAATATATAATATATATTTTTATAAGGATAAATAAATGTTTGTGCATACAGTAACACACATTTGATCTTGCAGTAACACACATTTACTCTAATTGTAACACACATTTGCAGTAACACACATTTACTCTAATTGTAACATACATTTGCAGTAACACACATTTACTCTAATTGTAACACACATTTACTCTAGATGTAACACACATTTGCAGTAACACAAATTTACTCCAATTGTAACATAAATTTACAGTAATACATATTTACTCTAATTGTAACACATATTTGTTCCTCAATTTGTGTTATTATATGAGCATATATGTGTTACTATATGATAAAATGTATTTTTATTAAGAATAAATATGTGTTACACATACAATGTAACATATACATGTTTTACATTGCATGAAAAATATTTACTTCTATAAAAATAAATGAATATGTGTAGAAAACAACATTTAATCTGGTTGTAACACACATTTTGCTTTAAAGTAACATGCATTTACCCCGACTGTAACATACCTGGGAGCGAAAATCACTATCTGAACGAATTTTGGAAATAAATACTCAAATTCGGCCCGACCCGGTTTAGACCCGCGAATTTTCAAAAATGGATATTTCTACGGATCTTTGACCCGTAGAAATTTCTATTTGAGTGTTTGCCCAATAACAACTAATAAATATCCCAACAACAAATTTCTTTTCTTACCCAATGAGTAAAATATAATACCCCAAGAATAAAATATAATACCCCAAGAGTAAAATATAATAC
>JAPKLY010003381.1:0-18994 GCA_026898435.1 Prunella vulgaris | reverse complement strand
TGTTGTGCACAAATCTTATCGATGCAATACCAATTACAAGACTATGAGATTGATGCAAGAGAAACTACTATATTCTGTGACAATACAAGTGCTATTGCCATAACACAGAATCTAGTGTTACACTCTAGATCAAAACACATAGATGTAAGACATCATTTTATACGAGATCATGTAGAAAGAAAGGATGTGAAATTGACAAAGATTCATACTAATTTGAATCTTGCAGACATTTTCACTAAACCTTTGTGTGAATAAAGATTTTCAATCTTGAGAAGTAATTTGGGAATGTTAGAATTGTAAAAAGACTCTGTAAGAATCACTAAATTGCTTGGGTAAACTTAGAAAATTGAAAATCCAGTAAGACAGAAATGCAGCTGCAAAGTCACTCAACCATAGAATTGACAACTCTGCAGCTGTAGACTTAGCAACTAACTGAGGATTCCTTACAAATGTAGATTTTCATATTCTAAGAAAACCAATTGCAAACTTAGAGAAAGTTACAGTACTTTATACAATTATGATAAATTAAATGGAGCACTAAAAATTGAGAAACGTCAGTACTATAGTTACAGACTGTTGGTAGAATTGTTTAATTGGATGTTTATGTGGCTGTAATTATCTTGGAATCCTACCAAATAATAATCAAAGATTTGTGTTCTTGAGAGAATTTAGTAGAGAGAGAGGGAGTAAAGAGTGTAGTGAGAGAAAGTGAGTTTTGTATTATCAGCTTTGAGAGAGAAAATATGTACAAGAGACCTATTTATAGGTTTGCATGTTGTGAGGTGGCACTTAATGGTCTTACTTAGCCTAATGTGCTGACAAGTGTCCTTAACACCTGTCTTTACTCACCACTATGCCCTAATTACATTGTTATGTCCTACTACATCACTACTGATTCCCTACGTGGCTACCAGCTGTACTCTGGACTGGGCGAGCTCCTTGGCGAGCTTCCTTGCCTTGTGTTATTCTGGGATGTGGTGATGGTAGTAGGATTTGGTCTTATCTCTTGGAGGTGGGCGAGCTCTAGGCGAGCTCCCTAGCAAGTCGGTGAGCTGCCTTGCGAGCTATCTCTCTTCTGGTGTTGGTCAACTAGTCAACTTTTGACATGTACATCTGGGCGAGCTTCCGGCGAGCTCTTCCTATATCTATGTTGTTGACTTGGTCAAAGCTGATGACGTAGTGTAGGGCCATGTTGGCGAGCTCCTCAGCTTTGGTTATTTATTCTGGTAATCCTTCATTAGTAGTTCGCCTATCAATATTTCCCCCCCAGCTCGTCCACATAATGATATTTCTAATGTGTGGGCGAGCTGATTTGCCTCCGTGGACGAAAGCTCGAGTGTAGGCGAACTCCCTTTGGTATAGTGCCGAGCATCTCGGCGAGCTACCTATGGCGGTGGGCGTGCTGATGTGTTATGGAATTTGAGGCATCGTGCACACCTTTCCACGCCTCATTTCCCGCGCCCATCATGTCATATTTTCAAATTTGTTGCAGATGAGTCCATGGACTCTTAGGAAACTACACTTCGCCCATTTGTCTCCTATAAATAGAAGATTCCTATTTCATTAACCACTTTCACCTTTTTCGAATTTTCAGAGTGAATTCAAGCAACCCTAAGCGTTTTTCTTCCGGTGATTTGATTCTTTGCTTCATCGGATTTGCACCGGATTCATCAAGGTAGTAACATTGAATCCACTTTCTTTCTTACCTTTTTCTCTAGATTTCTGTTTCCTTTCTCTTTCTTCACATCTTTTCTGGTAATCTTCATTTATTCCAGCGTCTTAAAAAATTTTAAGAACTAAACCAATTAAGACTTCGCCCCCATCAGATAATATGTCATCCCGATCCTCAAGTCGAACTCTCTCGGACCGTAACCTGGGAAAGAGACCCATGACTGCAATGAACCGATTCCCCAAATAACTCCGATTATGATTGAATCTGGTTCTGAGGCGAGTTCAGTAGCTCGCCCAAGATCTGGCAAGCTACTCGGCGAAGTCCGATCCGAGTCTGGTGAGACGGCCACCAATTCTGATGAGGGATCAGGCGAGCAAGTACGCGAACTCTGGGAGAACCTCGCTAGGGAGGGCGATGAGGAGGTCGCCGAGGATAACAAGGAGGTCACCGAGTCAATTGACCTTGCAAACGAACTAGTGCGCGAGCTAGAGGATGATGAGGAGGGGGAGGGGGAGGAAATTACACTGGAGTATCTTGGCTCCATCAACTTTCCTGGCCCCCAACTCCCTGAGTACAAAACTTCTACCGCCGTTGTGCACTAGTTCGACTGGGCGGAGTATGTGGACAGACATCAGGCGAGCTTCCCTACACCTGAGCGAGCTACTAGGGAGGCAGATGGTAAGTTTAATTTCGGGGCGAACAAAGTTCAGAGCGTAATCTCAGAATTTCCGCTTCCCAATCTTCTCAAAAAGTATCGCATCCCTTTAGACATTCACATATATGCCCCAGAGGAGAAGGAGCGAGCTGACATGCCCCCACCTGGATTAACCGCCATCAATATCCACACCTTGGAGGCCGGGCTCACATTGCCCTTGCATACAATCATCAGCCAAATTTTGATGGACACCAACCTCGCAATGACCCAATTGACCCCCAATGCCTGGAGTAATTTCCTGGCTACATTGACTATCTTTGGGCTGAAGGGTATAATAATAGGTTAACCTCGGCCGAAATCAACGAGCTCTTTAGCATGACAAAGTAGTCCAAAGAGGGTAAGGGCTGCTATTATTTGAAAGCTCACCCGGGTGAGAAGTTTTTGGAAAGCCTCCCGAATAAGATTCACTACTGGAAGGAGCAGTTCATCTTCAATGGTGGAGACTGGCAAGCGTCCACCAACTACACCGGGCGAGGAGGGCATATCTATTCTCCTGAGGGATACGGAGAAGCAAGCAGTAGGTGGCCCATTTCGGTGTGCTTGAGTTGGATTATATTTACTAATCTAATTCTTCTTTTCTTGCAGGTCTGAAGCACCACAAGTCCAGCCGAGGTAAACCTGACGTATAAGTGGAGTTTGAGTTCGTGTGAATGGTGTGTTGCCTGAGAGATCACAAGGACCGGGACATCGTGCATTTAGTTCAGCATCATTGTCGGTGAATTGCTTGCGTTCTCACCTCGTCGCATCATCTCACTGCACAAGGTCCGAAGCTCCCAGGTTTATATCTTTCATTAGCTCGCTGAGTTCATTCAATAGCTCGCCTAGCTAGTTTGCTAACTTTAATTTTTAAAACTTGTGCAGGTCAAGGTGTGACAGCTGTTTTCCCACCGATCGAAGTCTCGGATGCTTATCACATTCTAGTTCGCAAGCTCTCTATGGGACCACTGACTTGTTCTTAAATTTTGCAAATTAACAAATCCTAACCCTCAAGAGGAAGGGATCGTGTAGTATAAGCAAGTATAGTGACAAGTAGTATCGAACCCACAAGAGGTAAATATAGGAGTGAATTATTTGTTTAATGTTTGAGATCAATGAAAAATATAAAAAACCTAACTAGAAATTGAAATTGCAAAGGGGGTTTTTCCTAAACTCTAATAGGCATGCAACAAAATAGATGAATAATTAAATAAACAAGACCTAAAACTATGCAAGTGCAAAGGTTGAGATTATGCTCTAAACATGATCATTGGGATAATTTTCTCCTATTAGTTTAGACCAAGATATAAAAGGTGTTAACAAGGATCAAGATCCACCACTTAATTAAGTCTAATACTCATAGACAAGTAATTAAACTATGTTGTCTATCATCGACGAGTCGGGATAAGTGCATCTAGAGCCCTCATTCTCGCCTTCAAGACAAATTAAAATCCTAAGGTGTTGAATAATTTAATCATTTCCCAACAAGGTACTTAAACCAATCTATTCAACTCTCACTAATTATTAACTAGTATTTCATGTCATCGTCCTCAGCTAATTGACACGACTGGTCCAAACATTAGCCCAATTAACAAGACTCACAATTTAGAAATCCTATAATTAAATTAATCAAACTCGTAAACCTAATGGTCTTAAGCATGCACGTAGTCAAATTATTAAAACCAAAACTCCTAAATATTTATCTTACAATCATAACTTAACATAAAATGAGTCTCAAATGAAATGGAGATTAGTCTAATCGTAACAGGGGTACTTTATCCTAAATCACATGTTTAGAACATAAAAAAACTAATTAATGATCATAAAGACAATCATAACATGAATTAAATAAAATAAAAAAAAGAAAATCATGAAACCCTAATTAATAAATCATGAAATAAAAGGAATAAAGAGTTTTCCTAATCTACTGTTACGAAAAGAATAAATCGAAACCTACTGTCTACGAAAAACGAAAGAAGAAATAATAAATCTAATCTACTGCCTAATTCACGAAATAACAAAAAAAATAAAATGAATAATTCTCAACTTTTTTTTTCGTTTTCTCTCGTAAAGGAATATTTATATACCCTTCAAAATTGGGATTCTTACTTAAGAAAATAATAGTTGGGCTTCACAAATGAAGTAAATCTGGCCCAATTACCTTCCTTCCTAATTTCGCAAAGGCAGCAGGGGCGGTGGATCATGATTCCGATGCGGCGGATAGTAGTAGGAATTCAGGGCAGTGGAGTGCGGGTGCGACGGTTTCTTCGATTACGGAGGCGAGTGCGTTCGCTGCTGTTGGTGGAGAAGCGCTTCAATGGCGGCAATTTCAACGGCGACGAGCGGCTGTGGATTTGTTCACAGGGGAAGGTTGTGATTCCGGAGGGTTGAGTAGGCAGATTTCAGGCGTCGGCGTCTCAGAACAGGTGAGCAGGTGCAGCTGCTCGTCTCCGGGTGAGCAGTTGAGCAGGTGCAGCTGCTCGTCTCCGGGTGAGCAGGTGCAGCTGCTCACCTCCATTGAATTTGCACTGCTTCTTTCCTAATTTATGCTCTTCATGTGATTCTTTCATCTTCTTTGTTGGTTTTCACTTATTCCAGCTGCATCTTGGCTTCATTATTATGATCTTCTTGTCTTGGGTTAATTCTCCTGGGACACGTCACCTGAGATTAAGTTGATTACTTCCTTGGACATTTGGATTAACTTATTTCATCAACAGTTGCCCCTTAGCTTTATGTTTGTTGGAACCATCAGGTGGATAATTATTATCAAGCTATTTGGATTTTATAAGAATCCTTCGTTGTTGGGAAGTAATTTCAATCTAGATTTGACCTGCGACCATTTGGACGATGGATATAGTGAAAGACCCCCGTGGCCTCATTAAAAACATAGTCGTAAACCACCCTTGTAGATAAACCGGTCGTAGAAAAAAAGAGATACCAGGGTGTGATTTCAAATATCCATGCCCAAATGGTATTGAGTATCCTTGATTGGATCATCGTGTATTGAAATGGCTGAAATTGGTGATCAGCTTCATGGATCACGAAGAGGCGAGCAGCCCATGATGGGAGGGAGCGAGTAGGTCTTGGGGCGAGCAGGTGAGCTGCTCGCCGCCAACCTTCTGAGAGGGATTTGCAAGCCGCTCGTCGTGCTCAAGTTGCTCGTCGTGGTCAAACGGCTCGTTCTCCTCCGGCCAAGAGAAGATTATTGGTAATTGATGAAGAAACATATGACGAGGAGACCGAGCCCGATGTCCATTCGATTTTTTGTGATGTATTTGGGACAAGCTCGGAGTCTTCTGAGCCTGATGCTGAAGAAGTTAGTACCGTCTGAGAGGTCTCAGAAGCTCAAGATCAGACCGTTGATATTCCTGAGGCGGCGAATCCTCGTGAGGGTGCTACCGACTTCGATCTTGGAGAAGGTTTCGAATGAGGAGATGGGCCGACCTAAGCCGATATTTGGAGAGAGTTGGCTCACACTTATCAACCTCCGACACAAGTACTTGAAGAGAGAATACCAAAGGGAGTTGCTCAAGACTTCAATTGGCTGGTTTATATTGATCAGTATCAGGACCAATTTATTCGACCTCGACTCCGTCCTGTTCTGTAAGTTGAGACGAGATATGAGGCGACTTGTCATCAAAGCCTGTTGTCAGAAGATGACTTGACGATCATTCAGGACGAGTATCGAATTCCACTTGATATCCACATGCATGTCCCTCGTGATTGCGAGCGAGCTAATCAGCCCCCACCGGGGTGTACTGCGATGAACGTTGATGTCCTTGATGCCGAATTCCCACTACCGTTGCATCCAGTAATTGGCTAGTTTTTTATGGATGTTAACTTAGCAATTACTCAGATTACGCCGAACGGGTGGAGAAATTTGCTAAGTTATTTGACGGTGATGGGATTAAAGGGGTATCCCAATCGGTTGACGGCTCCGGAGATTCATTACTCGATGATGATCTCGGAATGTACGGAAGAGGGGAACGACTACTATTATATGAAAGCCCGATCGGGAATGAAGATTGTGGAGGGTATTCCCAATAAGGTGAAGCGATGGAAAGATCAATTCTTCTTCATGGGCGGCGACTGGCGTGCCTCTACATCTTATACTGGTGTTAGAGATAGAATTAATACTCCGGAAGAATACGGAGAACTGAGACGTAAGTAGCATCCTTTATGTGTCATTCATTCCGAAGTTCACTTATATAACTTTGTTTTTTGCAGGTCCAAGGCTTCCGCGTTGGGGTCAAAAGGGAATCCCGAACCTGTTCATCTACGCTCTTTCGAACGCTTCTTTTCGTCGTGAACAATTTCGGACCGTAAAGCATTTGTCACAAGAGCATTGCAGACGCACAACTCGTTTGGTGACCAGTCCGCATCATCTTGCTGCTCAAGCTCCACCTCCTGAGGGTATGTATTTGATTTATACGGTTATATTTTATCCCTTGATTTTCTAACAATCCGTCATCTTCTGGTTATAGATCAAAGGGTTACCGTCGCTATTCCTCCAGAGTTCAACACTTTTTGTCAGCAAGTCATGAAGATCAAGACCGGGAAGAACAAGTGTAAGATTGACCCACCGACCGCAATGGTGGTTTTGAGGAAAAAGCGGGTGGCTCAAGTTGCTGCCCAATCTGCTCCAGCTCCGGCTCCTGCCGCTCCCGCTGTCCCTGAGGCTTCCCCCGCTCGAGCGAGTCCTCCAAAGAAATCGAAACAGCCAAGGAGAGAGGGCGGTTCTCCTGCTGGTGATGAGGCCAGCCGATCGAAGAAGAAAAGTAAGACCGGTCCTTCTGGGGGGTCTCATCGGCCATCTTCTCCTCCTTGACCTGATGACCGCCGTGGCGCTACTTCCTCATCTTCTCGCGAGCCCAATTTTCGCTGAGATAACACATATCTTGGATGGGATTATGAAAAGAATGAATCGTAAGTCTTCGTCTTTAAACATGTTGCTTCTTTTGACATGTGACTTGCCGTTTAATGATAAGATTTCTGTCTCTTTTCAGTTACCATCCACGCAATCACCCCACTCATTGCGATGCCCTCTACTAGATTGCATGCTCTCGTGTCCCTAGACATTTCGGGGATATCAAAGATATCGAGGTGTAGAGGGCTTCTGAATTCGTCTCAAAGTCATGGAGTGCGAGGAACGAGAAGGTCATCCACGAACAGACGCTAAGTGACAACATACTTCTGGATAGTATGTTTGCCAGTTCTTCCACCATTGTTTACCAATGAATTATGGATCAAGCGATAGCGCTGGGAAGAACAAATCGTCAGCTCCGTGAGACGAATGAGGAGCAACTGAAGGTGATCCAGGCCAAAGATGAGGAGCTGAAGATGGCGACTTTGAAGACCAAGAGCGCCCTAGATTCTGAGTAGAATGCTCTTGAGGATTGAAAAAAACTCCAGTACACCAATCGCAATCTTGAAGAACAACTGCAGAAGGCTACTGAAGAGATCGCTCGCCTCAAAGATGAATTTGCTCAAGAGCGCCAAGATAACGCTGTCAAGATGGATAAGATCCTTGAGCTTGAGCAGGGGAAAGCCAAGCTTTAGCTAAATGTGGAATGTTTGTATACTGAGGAGGATTTGGGGGAGCAGGTGCGCGACACATCGAACTTTGGATACATCTGCTCCTTCAGTGAGTGTCTTCGAATCATTCACCGGGCTAAGGAGAGAGACTACAAGATTTCTGATTTGATGAAGAAGGAATTCATGGATTATGTCAGAGCTAATCCGCCAAGCAAGTCACAGCCTCTTCCTATAGCCGATTTGGTGGAGTTCAGATTCGATCTAGGGGTTTTTGGGGAGGGTTATACTATCATCACTACCCCAGGGCCAGGTCATTTCAGACGATTCGGATGAGGACAACGCCGAGGCTCCCGCGTCTGCTTCGGGAATTGTTGAGACCACTGAGGCTTCCCCAGATGATGATCATCAGAAGCGGGAGGAAGCGGTCGCGATGTCCAATATCCAAACTCCTTCGGTTGTTGAGACCACTCCACCTGAAGTTCAACCTACCGATGCTGCTACCGGTGATGCCCCCAATGTTGATTAGGGCTTTTGTTTGTCCGATGTCTTATCTGTTTTAGACATCGGTTTTTGCTGTCTCTAGATGCTTTCCTCATTTCATTTTTCTTTTTTGACTTATCATAGGATGTATTTGGTTTTGCTTGGTTGAATGTCGAACCTTTTTAAGGAATGGGAATGATCATCTTGCCTACCTGCTCATATCGTCTGTTTTTTATGTGGTGCTCATTTTCACATTCTACATTTCAGTATTCACGTAATAACATTTTAGGTTGTAACGATCCTACACTCTTACGTCGGGGCGCTCGATTGGGATTCTATGCTTTACTATCCATTTGGAGCGTTCATTAGGCTGCCGCTGGATTTTACATTTCTATCCCAAACTATTCTGGAGTGTTTAATTCGCTATCCTGTGGAGTGCGCACTGCGTCCGTTAGGATGAATATTTTTAAACAATGCCGACCCAATTAGGGTGGACTTATAATGGTGGATCATGCTCAATTCTTGTTTGGGAGGTGTTAGGTGTTTGACACCGTAACTTACCCGTTCAAGAAGTGCAAGATGTTTCGCTCTCGTTTAGGACATTTATGGTCTCTGACACCTTTTATGTCGCTGTATAAGGAGCGTGCCCGGCAAAGGGCGCATTTGACCAAGAAAGCCACTTTCAGGCAATTTCAAGTAGGACTGCAATCCTTCCTGGTCATCGCTTACCGAAAAAAGATTATCTTTCACATTCCATTCATCGTTGGCGTAACCAAGTGTACATCATACATCCATTATTGATAAAACTTTTTCAAATGAGCAGCATTCCATGTGTATGAGGAAGGTGTTCCATCCAGATCCTCCAAATCGCAAGTTCCGTTTGACCAACTTCGTGAAATACGAAATGGTCCTTCCCATCCAAGCCCAAATGTTCCAGGTGGAGTAGATAAGATTTTTCGCAGCACCAAATCGCCTTCCTGGAAATTTCTTTGTCTGACTTGCGAATTGTAATATCTGGTGGCATACTGTTTGTGTGTGGCGTTGCGTAGTTCTGTAGCAACTCGCCTTTCTTCAATAAAGTCTTTCTCGATTGCGATAGCTTCACCATTTTCTTCCTCGTTGTACATGCAAACTCGCCATGTAGGATTCTGTAGCTCGACCGGTACCATTGTTTCAGTTCCGTACGCCATTGTGAATGGAGTTTCTCCAGTGCTTGTTCTAAATGACATTCGGTATGACCACAACACTTCCGGGAGTTTTTCCGACCAGCTTCCCTTCTTTTCTGTCAAACAGAGCTTCAAAGTTTGCTTGATAATCTTGTTGATCGCCTCAACTTGACCGTTCAACTGTGGATGATAGGGTGTCCTGTAATACTTCTTAATTTTCCAAGTATCACAAAAATTTCGGATCTTCTTTCCATCGAATTGTGGCCTGTTGTCTGTCATGATTGATCGAGGTATACCGAATCTACAGATCAAGTTTTTCCAGATGAAATTGATCATCTTTTCCTGCGTCACTGTCGCTGGAGATTCGGCTTCTGCCCATTTAGTATAATAATCCACGGCAACTACCGCAAATATGACACTTCCCTTCCCAAATGGGAATGGACCGATGATGTCGATGCCCCATTTATGAAATGACCATGGGCTGTACACCGGCTTCATTTCTTGCGGATGAGTGTTTATGTTAGGAGCAAATATTTGCCATTTGCCGCATTTTTTCGCAAATGAGATTGCATCTTCTTTCAAGGTGGGCCAGTAATACCCTTGCCTCATAGTTCTATGCGCTAATGCTCGTCCTGCAGTGTGGCTCCCACATATGCCTTCGTGGATTTCCTCGAGAATTTCCAATCCCTGTTTTCGTGATATACATTTGAGTAGGGGTGATGAAAATCCTCTCTTATATAATTGGCCGTCGATCATCATGTAACGAGCTGCTGTCCAGGGATCCTCAGGCTGCTCTCCACTAGTTAAATATTTCATTAGACTAGTTCTCCAGTCGTCATTGTCCAACTCGTCCACCTTCTGCCCCCCATTCTATGTTTGATTCATTTTATAATCGAAGGTCGAAGGATTATCAAGTTTGGTGATGACGACTTCTGATATGACTGTTGCTCCTTGGCTTTATGCCAATCTGGCCAGAGCGTCGGCTTGCGTATTTTCTAGCCGAGGTATCTGTTTGATGTAGACTTGTTGAAACATGTTCAATAGATGAGCTACTATTTTTTGATATAGTATCATATGTTCGTCTTTATCCTTGAATTCTCCTCGGACTTGTGACACGATCAATTGGGAGTCACCAAAGATTTGCAATCTTTTGACTCCAATGGCCAACGCGAGTTTGAGCCCAGCTATTAGCGCTTCGTATTCTGCTTCATTATTCGTTGCCAGGAAAGTAAATCGGATGGCTGATGTAAACACTTGGCGGTCGGGGCTTATTAGCACTACTCCTGCCCCCGACGCCGTATTATTTGATGATCCATCCACGTACAACTTTCACGGATGTTCGCAATCCCTTGTTAACTTTGGTGGGTAAGTCAATTCCACAATGAAATCGGTCAAGGCTTGTCCTTTGACTGCCGTTCGTGTAGCATACGCAATGCTGAACTAGCTGATTTCCAAGGACCATTTTAGCATTCTTCCCACTGTATCTGGACGATGGAGAATTTGTCTCAGTGGGAATGTAGTGAGTACTTCTACTTGATGATCGTAGAAGTATGGCCGTAACTTTCTAGTGCTCATAACTAAGGCATACACCAGCTTCTCAGTAGGAGAGTATCGTATTTCTGCCTCGTGTAGAGCTTGACTTATGTAATAGATTGGGGAGTGGAACTGACCTTCCGCGCGCACCAGGACTGAACTTATTGCTACCTCTGATGCTGCGAGGTAGAGGTACAACTTTTCACCAGGCACTGTTTTGGATAGAATTTGTGTGTTGCTTAGATATTTCTTGATTTGATCAAAGGCTTTCTGACAGTCGTCTGTCCACACAAAATCACCCTTCTTCTTCTTCTTCTTCTTCATGGCTTCAAAAAATGGCCTGCACTTATCTCCAGACCGTGAAATGAAGCGATTCAGTGCCGCTAGACATCAGGTTAGGCGTTGAATCTTTCGTACTGAATCAGGTGGCTTCATGTCAACAATGGCTTTGACTTTTGTTGGGTTCACTTCAATCCCGCGCTGACTCACTAGATGCCCCAAGAATTTTCCCGAGTGAATTCCGAAGCTACTTTTCTTGGGGTTGAGTTTCATGTTGTAGGCGCGGAGTATTTCAAATGTCTGAGCAAGATGTTCAAGATGATCCTCCTTATGTATGCTTTTCACGATAATATCATCCACATAGACTTCGATCGAATGGCCAATATGCTCGTCTAACATCTTGTTCACCAGTCTTTGATATGTGGCCCCGACATTAATCAAGTCAAATGGCATTCTATCCCAACAATAAAGATTCTTGTTGGTATAAAATGAGGTGTCTTCTTGATCGTCTGGATGTAATGCGATCTGGTGATAACCCGCAAAAGGGTCCATAAATATCATCAATTCATGTCCAGTGGTATTATCAACCAGATGATCAATATGAGGAAGTGGAAAATTGTTCTTCGGACACGCCGCGTTCAAGTCTGTAAAGTCGATACAAAGTCTCCATGTACCATTGGGTTTCCGAACAAGGACTGGATTTGCAACCCATTGAAGGCACAACGCTTCATGTATCAACTTATTATCCAGCAACTTCTTAACCTCCACTGTCAGCGTCTCGTATTTCTCTGGGCCGAACTTTCTTCTTTTCTGGCGAATTGGCCGATATGCTGGATTAATATTAAGATGATGATAGGCGTATTTCGTCAGTATCCCCGTCATGTCTGAGTGTGACCATGCAAATACATCCAGATTCTTTTTCAAAAACTCAATTATTCTCGACCGGTATGGCTCTGGTAGTTCGGATCCGATGTAAAACTCAAGATCCTCTTTGTCTGGAAAAGCTTTAACGGTCGTCAATTCTTCCATTGGGGTAGCGCGTTTTTGCTTCTCCTTCCATCTGGGATCGAAAATTAGCCCATCGACATTTAGTTCATCTTCAATCTCCATCGGTTCGCAGTCCAACCTAGGTTCGAAATCTTAGCTGAGAAGGCATTCGTCTGGTAGTTCATCATTGTAGTGCCTCTCAGGCGCTGTTTCCGCCAAGGTTGTTATGTCTTGATTTGGTTCTGCCCTTGGTACGTTTTCTGAATATTCGACCTCCATTGGTACTACTTCGTCTTGCAAAGCAGCCAACTTCTTGGGTCCTTGTTCAGTCCATACGGGAGAACTCTCGATGACGTTTATTTGCGAATTCGATGGCTTTATTTGAAGAAAACATTCGCGGGCTTTCTTTTGATCGCCTTTTATTGTACCAGCGCCATTTGGTGTCGGGAATTTCAGACAGTAGTAGTACATCGAACATGAAGCTTTGAATTCATGCAAAAAGGGTCAGTCGAGGAACCCGTTGTAGGAGGATGACTGGTCTACATCAAGGAAATCAGCCTGCCAAATCAACCTCCTATCGGGATCACTGACCGATACAAGTTCCACAGACTAACGTATTATGCCTAGGGGAATAGTAACAACCTCCCCGAATCATATGATTTTATGATTGCAGTCTTCAATATAGGATCCGAAGTCCCCTGTCTGGTCCAGTGTGCTCTTGAAAAGTATGTTCGTGTAGGCTCCAGTGTCGACCAGTAGTCTGTGAACCATGACATTCATTATATTCGCGCTTATGATCAGGGAATCGTTGTGTGGGGTGATAATACCCTCCAACTCCTTCTGCGAAAAAGTCAATTCCGTAGTTGGAATAGCCGAGGGTCCCGCACTGGTTACAGTTTTTTACAACGGGTCAATGGCGCGAAGTTATGCCTTTTTCTGCCTCTTCGATGGAGGTGGCCTCCCGTCTGTACATCCACCTGCATGGCGAGCCTCTAGTTCCATCATCAAAAGTTCCCTCACCGGTCCTGGTTGAGGGGGTGGTACTCGTCGATTCGGCCGATTCTGCTTCGGCCTTTCTTCCCTGTCTTTGCTACTTTCTTCCTCCGCCCCAATATCGGGCTCTAATGGTCTTTTCACGGGGGCTTTCTTCACAAACTCGGACATTTTGCCTTCTTCGTAAAATTTCCATAACTCTCTGAGCAAATCTTTACACTGATTGGTGTAATGGCCCATCGTCCGATGGTAAGCGCAATATCTGCCCAAAAATACCTTACTTGGATTCACCTTTATCTTCCTGGGATCAGGTAATATCCCCTTCTCATTGACCGCACTGAACACTTGGTCAATGGGAATTGCTAGAACTCGATTAAGCTTGCCTCTCAAATCTTTGCCCTCAAAAGGCTTGACATTACCTAGGGTCCTGGAACTACTTCCAACCCTCCTGGCATACACCTTTGGAGTCTCAGTGCTTCTACCTTCCGTGTTCTCTCATAATGACTTCCTCAATGCTTCTTGCATTGCCACAAATATTCCGGCCTTGTTCCGGAATTCTCCATACGTCTTTGGGCACGCGAGATGCATTTCTTTCCACAAGTCTGATCCCTTTTTCAGTCCTGCCATGGCGGCAATTACCTTCGTTTCTTCACTGACTGGCTCTCCCTCAAGAAGAATCTTATCAAAATGCTCGAGGAACTTCTGGTCTGATTCCTTCGCTTCCTGCGCCAGATTTACCAGTCGGTGCTTCTGAGTGAAGCACGATGCCGCTCCCGAGAAGTGGGCTAAAAATTCCCGTCTCAGCTGCATGAAAGAAGTTATTGATGCTGGGGGCATCGCCGTAAACCACAGATGTGTGTGGTCTCCAAGTGAAAGAGGAATTTTTTTGCAGTGGGTGACATCTGACTCTCCCATTGAGATCATATAATCCGTATACTTTGAGACGTGCACCTTCGGATCAGAGCTTCCTTCATACAGATTCGTTGATGGGTATTGGATCTTCGGCTGAATGGGTGCTGTTAAGATTGTGGGTGGCAGTGGTGATAACGGGATCTACAAAGATGACTCTCCCTCCGGGCGTTGAGCGACCTTGGTATGAAGGTCCTCGATCGCTTTCTTCATTGACAACAGAATTCCATCCAAGGTCTCAGTACAAGGACGTGGAGGTTGCTCCTCTCGCACACGGCGAGAGGAAACAGACGCTCGGTCGCTCTGATGAGACCTAACGGGGACTTTTGTTGCCTTCTGGATGCCTTCAGGCCCTAGTCGTTCTAATGCCAGCCATCGCAGCCATTCGCGAACTGTCTGCTGCCTCTCTGGGTCTGCTTCCTGTACATGAGCCGAATGGCGGGACACCGATATAGGTTATCCGTACGTCCTGTCATCTCGCTGTTCTAGTTGCCTGCTCCGCGGACTACTGTGACTTGACTCATCTACCACACTTCGTGTCCGTCTGCCCTGTGGGCCCAACCAATCCGTTATTTTCTGCTTCCCTCGTTTCTCTCACCTTCTCCGTTGTTCTCTTTCAGCCTCAGCCTCAGGTTGATGCTGAACTGCCCGTTAAAGGATGGGTCTGGGTTCAGGTCGCATCCTGGAAGGACTGGCGGCTCCCTATTGCTACTGTTGTTGTAATACCCTGCAAAGGGCCGTCATACGAGAGATATCTTCTAGGCTTTATAAGAAGGGGAGCAGTTCAGATAACCATTGCATATAGTTTTGTCCTACTTGGGCAGGTGGGACTCCTGTATGTTCCATCTATGGTAGATTGTTGGTTGCGTCCTGAACTGCCGTTGATTGTTCAGGCATTGATGTTCTCCTGTTCTGATGATTGTTGTTCCTTTCGTGCGATGTGACCCTTGGTTGAGAAAATTCCCTCGACATTTTACGTAATGTCAGTTCCTTTCCATTAAACAGCTGAACAGGTGAAATAGCAGGTGAACAGGTAAAACAGCGGGTGAGCAGGTGACGACCAGCTAGTGTTAATTTAAAAAAGGAGTCGAACATCTAGTTTTCCAAGGTGGCGAACAACCAGTAATCCAAAGTGGCGAGCAGCTCCAAGGATTTCTTCAAGCCAGGTGGCGAACAGGTACAAGGATTTCTTGAGAAGTAACTTATGAATCTACCAAGCGGAGCTTCGAGATGACCCTTCTTCTAGCGCCAAAATGTTAATGAAATATTCGCAAAACACGTTTTCATGTGGCTTTCGAGTCGGATTTCACTAACAAAACAAGAAATCAAGCTTGCTGGAACTTGTAGAATGCAAATTCTGGAAAGATTTCGGAGAGCTTCGTTAGGCAGCGAAAACTCCTTTTTTTATTTCTAAAAAATGGCCTATTTATAGGCGGAAATCCTAAGTAGGTGGTGGCATGGATGTTGCCACGCCTTTCTGGGTGTTTACACGTGTCTATCACCGTTTATACAAGATAATTATAACAAATAATCGACCAAAAATGACTAGAACACAGCTTTGGCGATCAGGTATGAAGGCGGCGAACAACTGGTTGTAAAGGGTTAAAGGAGCGAGCAACTGGTTGGGCGAGCAGCTGAGCTGCTCGCCACTTTCCGAGATTACACTACCTGCTCGCCTCCTATTGCACATAGGAGGCGAGAAGCTCCTTGGGGCGAGCAGGTGCAGCTGCTCGCTCCCTTGGAGTTTTCACTGCTACACTCCTCTTTTGAACCATCAATGTAATTTTTCATCTTCTTCATTGATTTCTGTTTACTCCAACTGCATTTTTGCTCGATTATTCTGATCTTTCACCTTTGGTTAATTCTCTTGGGACACGTCACCTAGGATTATGTGGATTACTTCTTTGAACACTCGGATTAACTTATTTAATCAATAGTGAGCTGCTCGCTTCCTCGCAAAAGGAGCTGCTCGCCTCCTCCTGATCCAAGTGACGGCTCTTCAATCTCAACTTATTTAAGAATGACTAATCAAGACCCTTATAACTCAAATTAGTGAAGCACTTTTGCACTCACTAAAGAGTACTTAAGAATGTGTTTATCATGAAGCTCTGGATGTTTAATGAAGATTAATTCAAAGGAACCAAAATTCTGAAGATAAGGACAAATAGTACTATCTGTACTATTTTGTGTGAAGGAGGAGGACCACCTCATCCATGTGAGACCTATAGAGAGAAAGAGGAGCCTTATCCAGAATTCAAATTTAAATTCTCCAACGAATAAGACACACCTCTTCATCTATAAATTGAGGAAGAATTTACAGGAAACAACAACAACAACCAGAGCATTCAAGCATTCAATCAGAGCAAGACTACAGCCAACAAATTCTGAGAGAGAGCTTTTCTGTTTTTCATTCTTTGTGATTCATAGGATAGTTGGTAAGGATTTCTTAGAAAGAATCACATTTGTTGTTGTTCCCTCACACACTTTAATATTTCTACCTAGTGTAGATATCTCTTTGTGAGATTTTTATCTTTGAAACTCTGTGTGAGTTTGTACTCTGTGTGAATAGGTTAGAATAGTTTCTTACTTAGAAATCTGAGTGAATCTAGTTTTGAGGGGGAATTACTTGTATTTATCTTAGTGATCACTTCTTAGTGAATTTGGCACATGAGTGGTGTAATAGTGGATGTAGGAGGTCTTACTCATAGACTTCGAACCATTATAAATCTTGTCTATTTACTGCTTTCTCTTGCCTATTTACTTTCTGTATTGCATATTTAAATTCTTGCTACATTCATCATTAGTTTTAAAATAGTGCATAAAACTTTGTGTTTTTCACAAAGGAACTGAACTCTACAGCTATAGACTTCATAAGTCACTCAGCTGTTAAGTTGCAATAGTTCACATTATTTTTCATTAACACTCACTTTATTTCCACTGCATATTAGAGGTTTTTCAATACACTTTCAAGTGTAAAACCCCTTTGATTTTGGTCTACAAGTTGTTAGTTTTCATTTTGCAAGTTTTTATAACTCTGCAGCTATAAACTTCTATAGTCTACAGTTGTAACCTTTGTGGTCCAAACTCTTGTAAACTCCTTGTTTTTAAACTTATAAAAAGGCAACTGTAAGGCTCTTAGATCCCCTTTTGAAAAAGTTTTGAATTTTTTTTAAAGGTCTATTCACCCCCCCTCAAGACCTTTACCACTTAAGGGACCTACAAAACGCATCCGAACGGGTATGAAACGAGCTGAAATGGCCGAAAAACATGATCACACCACCTGCACACGCCGAAACATGCGCAAACACGCGCCACCACGTATCCTCACGTGCCGCCACGCACTCTCATGCACTTTCACGCGCCGGACTATCAACAATCGGCCACCGGCACGTGGACGACATGTGCAGCCATCGGCTACCGTAGCGTGGAACTCATGCGTCACTGCCTGCGTGTCCAGCTACCGGCGCGTGCTCGGCACGCAGTGCCACCATCTGCCGAAGCGTGGGTCTCACGCACCGCCTCCAGCACTCCGTCGCCGTCCATTGTCCGGGTTGGGTCTGACCTGCTTCTCAAAAAATAGGCCCAAAAGTTTTTGAAAATTTTTAAAAATGCTCCGATCGTAAAAAAACTTTTAAAATTTGTATCTCATTCAAAACTTAATGAAAATTCACAAACGATATATGAATGGAATCCTTATAAACTGTAGATTCATTCCATACCAAGAACAAAACCAATTTCGTTCATTTTTAAAGTGTATTTACAGATCAAAAACCGAGTTCTGAAAATTTTTCAGAAATTCATAACTCACTCATTTCTCATTCAAAACATACACAAAAAATATGTATGGAATCCTCATCAGACGAAGCACCATCCAATAACAAGAATTGAAATAAAAAAGTTTTAAAATTATTCATATTTTGCATTTAAAAAATCAGGATTTTTGAAAAAAAAAACAGAAACTTAAAAAATTCACAGTAGTTAATCTACCAGGCCCAAAAATGCAATTAAAATATCCTTGTAATCCTCTTGAAAAGCTCTTACCGTTGATATAAAAACAATCCAGTTTGAGCAACACAAAAATTCGACCAGAAAGGGAAAAACCATACGGGACATAAAAAAGCAATATATTCAAGCATAAATGGCCTTAACATATAATTGACATGAACTCAACATCATATCCATAAATCCGAAACATACAGCATGCTTAACATCAGCAATTTCCAAGAAATGATCAACATCAAAACTGCAGTATATCTCCAAATTAAAAAAAATTTGACTGCAATAAACATCAATTCTGGAAAATAATAAGCATGCCATAAATTTAAAAGGGATACCAATATATATGGCACTGGTACCATATGTTGGAATAACACCGAATCCCGTGACCAACATGAACAAGATTACTAACCAGTTATTCAATGTAGCGAAGACATCACGAACCCATTGGTATCCTCGTATTGCTCCTTCCCCAAATTCTAGTTGCTCCGTACTCGGTGTCTTGTACACAGAATAGTGTGCGTACGATTGACCACGAATTGGTATCGTCAGGAATATGAATGAGTTTAATTATCTGTGTGAGTTTGTTCTGAGTTGGGAGTTAATCTGAGCGGATTGTGAGAAGTCTTATGTTACTGTGTATTCCCACCATATAGACATTCATTTGTCTCTTTCCATATTTTCCATACACTGTCAATATTCTCTCAGAATGTTTCTAGTCATCAGAATCTTCAGTTGACTTATGGAATATAT
>JAPKLY010003380.1:0-18996 GCA_026898435.1 Prunella vulgaris | reverse complement strand
GACTTTTCTGTAATGAACACTGATTGGTAGTAGTTTTATGTACGTTATGGTATTGCAGACCTACAATGAAATTCAACATTGCTTTCTCACAGTTGGTCAGGTTTATCCTGAAGATATGTTCGCGTTCCTTCTATATGTGGGTAAAATTGCCAAAAGCATTATTTACATTCAAATTTTTTAGTCATTACTTATCCAAATAAGATAAAGTTACTAGTGAAACCCTTATCCCTCTTTTTCTTTGGTATAATACCAAAAACCTAGAAATGAAAAAGAGAAATAAGGGACAGCATGCACGAGAATAAGTTTTGTGTTTCACTGCCTTACATGTAGCATGTGAATGATGTATGCTCCAGAAATGCAGGGTGAAAGAAGAACCATTAACTTTTGGTGCTCTATCTGTCCTAAAGCATCTTTTACCCAGGTCAGCTTTTTGCTTACTTCTTTTACCTCAGTAAAAGCTTCTGGTTTTCTTCTTTACAACGTTCAGTTTGCATAATCTTACCAACTTATGCTCCTATTGATACCTTTGAAGATTGTCTGAAGCTTGGCATGCTAAAAGACCTATGCTAGTTGAAGCAGTTAAAAATTTATTAGATGAGAGGGATTTGGCTGTCTGTAAGGCACTTTCAGAGGTAGTGCCTCAATGTCAAAGTACAAACTGTTGTTATATTTGAGATGCCCTTGCAGCTTATAATTTTCATGATTCTCTCGGATTGTAGTTACTAGTTGTTATGGCTTCGCACTGTTACTTGGTCGGTCCACCAGGAGAGTTGTTTGTGGAATACTTGGTACGCCACTGTGCAATAACAGACAGCGATAGGGCCGACATTGATAGTTCAAAGGAATTTATTAGGCCAACTGCCTCTTTCTATCCGTTCCTGTACAGGAAACTAGAGGTTTGATGTTTGCTCATGATGTCTAGTTCACTTTTTGACTGCATATAATGAATATGATCTATTTCTAACTGTGTCTAATAATCATATATTGCAGAAAATATTTTTGTAACTATGATTGTGTATGTCATCTCACTCAGCTTTATTTGTGTTATGACCGTTTATTGTTTTTTTTGATATATATGCTACATTTTAACTACTGTGAATATCAAATGGCATTCGTATTATTAAATCTTTATTTGTAGCTATTTGATCAGAATTGCAACATATTTGAACCAACGATTACTGATTTTATGCTTTGCATCATTGTTGTTTATTGCAATTCTTCTAAACCATGGGTTAAGCATTAAACACCAATTGGTGATGACTTAAATGGTAACCTTATGGTACTGGAAGCAGTCTTCTACTATATATAATATTTAAAATGAGTTATTAGGAGAAGAAATTTCAGAATTTCCATTGGGAAGCAGTATCTGGTTGGATCTTTAAACAAATCTCTATACTGTCACTGTGCACTTTTGAGAACTCTTTGTTGCATCTTCAATATCATTCAGAATATTATCTATATTCCAGCGCAATGTTGGTTTCCATTAATGCTATATGCCACTTTAAGAGAAAAAAGAATTTAAATAACCCCTTCGTAGATGCATAATGCATTAAAGTTACACATGTAATAATTTTTTTCCGGATAAACGCTTTGGGGTTTCTACCTCATTTATGTTTTGAGGATAACAAAGGAAAAAGATAATTGCTTATTGAGATTTCAGGAGGAGTGAAATTCCATTAGAAGGGGATCCTTCATCACTGGAGATCTCACCACATAAGTTCCAAATTGATGTTCATGCGGCATGATAAATTGATTTTCCTGTTATGATTCAAATAAAGCCTGCTAGAGTTTGCCTCTTGTTCTCTTTAATCCCTAGATCCATTTGCAGGTAAAGGTTGGAGGTGTATCTCCTACAGATTTGCGTGAAACCTGTGAAAAAGGCCTTCTTTTGATAACTGTAACCATACCTGAAATGGAGGTATAATGATGCTTTCAGTCTACTCCTTTACTTAATTCAGACTTTGGTTTCATACTTCAGTGTTTCTGATTATAGTTAGCATATATATCATAATTATTTCATGTTTCCAGCATGTGCTTTGGCCATTTTTGCTGAAAATGATCATACCACGAATTTACACTGGTGCAGTTGCCACGGTATGGTACAGTATGTCTTTTTGTAATGTCAAATGCTAATCTAGTACCTAACATATTTTTTTCTCCTAATCATGTATATTGTATTCCTTTTCTCAGTGATTTAATATTCTTATACAGGTTTGCAGATGCATCTCAGAATTATGCAGACATAAACATACTCAGAATGAGATGATAGTTTTTGATTGTAAAGCTCGTGTTGATATTCCTACTCCCGAGGTTTGGTATCCTGACACTCTTCTGTGTATTTATGGAATTTGCTCATCTGGTAGGAACTTATAACCAAGGAAATGTGACTTCAGGATCTATTTGCACGTCTTGTGGTGCTTCTCCACAACCCTCTGTCAAGGGAGCAGCTGGTGACTCATATTTTAATGGTGAGCTTCATATCTCCACCTTAAAATTATTATTACATGGATGGACAAAAACTATTGCAAAACTGGATCATGCATCGTTGAAAAATGAGCATTTAGATCTATACGTTCACCGTTGCTGAAGAATCCCACAGGTCTCTACACATTTACTCAAGGCTTCTGGAGCTATGTTGTGGACTTCATGTCATGCCATTTGGCATCCTTATAATCCTCATTGATGGTTACTAATATGCTTCCATCCTCTATATCTTATATAGTTGCTGCAGTACTGCCTTAAGTCATGGCAGTTCACTGATGGTTGAGGTTAGATTTAAATTGAGTTTGTGACAAATGCTGCCATCTAAAATTTGCATTTGAATTTTGCACCGACTCTTCTAATATTGACTCTCAAAGAAGAATAGTCAAGATTGAGACTTGGGAGTGAAAAACTTTAGTCTTGTATGTATGCTATGAACTTAGGGAGCATGATGAAGGATGAAACATTTGGAGAATTTGAGTTGCCTTTGATTTGGGACAGGTATGGATAACCATTTTTTGTTGTTGGATCTTCATCTGACTGTTTCAAGGGTTTCTCTCAAGAATCCTTCATGTGTTTTTATCTCCATAGATATTTACCCTCCTTTTCCATTTTCCAAATCTGTTTGGAATCCTTCATGGATGCTCACATGTGATGCTCTTAAAAGGCATTTCTCTTCTGGTTATTTTATCCCCAAACTGGTTGGTCTTGTAATTCTGAGCATTGGGATTGTATTTTCCTTCTGAAATCAGCTTGTTGCATAGAGTCGTGTGTTGGTGGTTAGAAACGCACAGCTTAATTTTGAAGGCCGATAACGTCATTGGTGAAGGAACATCCTGGTGGTAAAGTTTTGCATTGGTAGCTTCTGTTAGTTTTAAATTCACACAGCCAAGTGTTGAAGGGTTGCATATGCCTTTTTGTTGCTGAGTTGGTACACTATGTAGGCATGATTCCAAAGATTTGTGATCAGAATCAGAGATGGAAACAGCCAAAATCCAAAATATACACCTATTTATAGTGTTGAAGGGTTGCATATGCCTTTTGTCCCTTGGGCACCATTCAAAGAATGCTCGATGGCGAACGATGCTTGACGGCGGCATAGTTTGGAAATTCAAATACTAGAGAAGCTGGAGTTTGAGAAGAGTAAAAGAGTGAAGTGAGAAAGAGAGCCCCTATTTATAGATTGAAAACGGGGACTTGTACGCAAATATTTTGTGGGGAAAAAGGCAAATAAAAGTAAGAGAGGGGTGCGTAGGGGCCACACGCCTTTTGATTGGCCCATGTGGGCGGTTAAAAGGACAAGTGTGGGCCTCGCTATGTCAGCAGCCCCTAAAATCAAGGAGTTGCCTCGGAATTTGAGGCAATGCGTTTGGGAATGGTAACGTCATAATCATCTCGCCTGAAGAGCCAGCCCGCATGCAAGAAGCGGGTTCACACACGGACTGGGGGCAATTGTTGTGTGAGGACGACCGGGCTGCCACCTGGTCGTCACATGAAACCAACCAGCGATCAACTCTTGGTGGACCGAAGCCCAAGCGTGAGATTGAGACGGTGTGCGACAAGAGTATAACAACCAAAATCGCGCATCCAGATAGCATCAACCAGCCACTGCAGATAGAGCATTTCGGGTAGAGTGCACCGACCAAAATATTTGAGGTAGAACCGGGTCTAGGGAGTCCCCACTAGGGCTTGGTGGCCAGACATCTGCCCACCTGTTCTGCTCGTATTTGTCTTGTAAAGGCCAGAATCATGTCAGAGGATAGAAGTCTCCGTTGCAAGGGATCAAAGAAGTGATCATACTACAAAAGGAAAGATTGAGCTAAAAGAAGTCTACTTGAAGGACATTTAGCGAATGGTGATTTTGTAACTATAAATAGAGCCCAAATGGGTCATTTAAAACACATGTAATCGTTATCTAAAGAGGGGAAATAATGCAAGATTGAGAGCTCAACTCAATACATTTCTAAGTCTTTAAAAGTCCATTCCTTTTTTTGATTGTTTAGTGATTAAATATCCAGCAGCACACGTAAATACCCATTCCATGAATCACTGTCAACCAAGGTTGTAGAAGTCAGAAATTGGTAATCGGGTGTTGTTTGGCCGCCTATTTTTTTTTAAAAAAAATATATATAAAAATACAAATTTTGGGCCACCTAGGCCCGAAAACGCTTAGAATTGCCGATTTTGCAGGAAAATCGGGGCGGCAAGAGCCGCCTAGGCTAATTTCTGTTTCACTGCTGTCAACACAAAAAAAGCCCATAATTAATACTCCCTCTGTCCACGAAAAATACGCTCACATTTTTGCACGTGGTTTAATGCAGTATGTCGGAAGGTATTACAAGATATTGTGATATCCGTTATGAATAAAAAAAATATCTTTGGAAAGTTCGTGGACGGAGGTAGTAGTAAAATAACAATAATAAATATTAATAAAATAGCAGCAGCAGGTTTTTTTCTCATTCTTCTTCCGTGCTGGCCTCATGTAAACCATGCCCGTATCAATTTGGACAGTCTGTTTCTATGTTGCCCCGTTTACTTTTGTAAAGCTAAGTGTTATAGGAATCAAATTTATCCCCACAGACCACAACCTTGTTAAATCTGTCTTTAGCCAACCCTTGGAAGGTATATAGGTAATGGTTGGTCATTGTCCAAGATAATAAAAAAGGTGTTTGATGTTGGTTACTTAATGGAATAGTGTGTGCTTAGTTGTGTTTCATGTCTATCTTATCCTGTATATTGTAGAATTGATATGTATTTCCTTGTATATGCATGTTTCCTTATATATCTTGTTTTTCCTTATACGATTAGATTGTAACCTAGATTTTACTCCCTATATAAATGGGGTCTCTTTACTTTTTAACATACACAAAATATGAATTCCTATCAGTTTTTCTTTCTCTTTCAACACTGTACTCATCTAGGCTGACACATGTATCTTTTTCATTTAATAAGTTTGAGATAGGGTCTTCTCTAGGGGTATCGGTGATACTCAGTATCCAGCCTAAGGACCAACTAATTTGGGGGACCAATAACCCATCCCCCACTAGTGGAGGGGCCCATATGATCAAGTCAGAGCAAAGCTCTGTATGGACTATCTCATTCATCTCAAGAAATGTCCTCGATGTTTCTATCTGGAGAATCAATGGTCAAACTATCCACATTGTCCTCTGTCAGATTTATGTTTGTGCACATTACTTTAAATTGAGTGCTATGGGTTAATTTAAAATCGTTGAGACCAACAACCAATTTATGTATCCTATCAAGCTGAGCTGGTAGATGAATTGCACTTTTTAAGTTTTTCTATAAAGCATTTTAAATGGAGTCTATATCTGAGAGGTGGCTTTCGATGAGGGCACGGGACCTTATTTACACATGTCAAGAATACTATACATACAAATTTACGATATATTACCATGTCAGTGTCTCCTCTATTCAATAGGCCAAGCATCATTAAAATGAAGTCAAGCATGCATAGCCAAGACTAATGAGCACAACTTTACTTAATATGTTATTTTTTGCAGGTCCTGTATCACTTAGCTTTTCTATTTCCGAAGAATATCATCCTCTTTTGGCAAGATGAGGTATAGCAATTTGATATTCGATTCTTATAAAATTTCTTTTTTATGGTGGATACGCTTTATGTGCATGCTTTTTAGTTATTTGTATGCATGTTTCGAGTATTCTATCTATATAACATGCTTATTGTTTTATACATGGGAGATATATGGCTTTATATATGATGTGATTATTGCCTCATTTCTTTCCTATATATAGATTCTGCAGTCACTATTTGTTAAAACATATGCACAATTACAAAATAGACAAAATTATAATTCTATCTAACTGTTTGTCTTCCTTTGTAAGCTCTAGATTCCAAAGATGAAAGCTTATGTGAGTGATCCGCAAGACCTAAAGCAAGATCCATTATACCAAGAAACTTGGGATGACATGATTATAAATGTAAGCTCCGGTGGCTCTTGTTCATCTTTGAATTCCTGAAGTGAGACAGTTTGCTTCATAACCTTTATAGATAGGCAAAAGTTTCTAGAAGTGAACCAGATTCATTATCTAGATGGAATTTGTCAGGAAGTTCATATGTATTCTTAAGCATATCCCTCTAGTTACATTATATGTATTCTTCCATGGCAATGTGTTCTTGCTTTCATGAAGAGCAATAAACCTCTACGTTAGGTGCTGTAGTGGTTTGAATATATATATATATACATATATGTCCAAGTTTGATGATGGATAGGTATATTGTCGTTATTTGTGGTCAGCAGTTCATTGCAGAATCACTGGATGTGATTCAGGATGTTGAATGGGTGATTTCTCTGGGAAACTCTTTTGCTAAACAATATGAACTTTATTCATCCGACGACGAGCATTCTGCACTGCTTCACAGGTATGTAGCTTTCTTTTTTATATGTGTTAGAAAAGAATTTCACATCTATTTAAGTGTTGATATTTAAGGACTACAGTTTCCCTTCTTGACCACTGTTTCATGTTCTTTCTTGTATAACAAGTGTTTTTTTGTTTAAGAGGAGGCACTGATGTTCATGCTTTCAACTGTATATCAGTCAAACACATTTCAAAATTTGTTCTATATTTTATCTTCTGTATTCGCTGAATCTGGTCTATGCTATATTCTGTATTTTTTATATTTCTTTCTTTTGACTTCTACCTTCCTGTTTATTTTTCTATTTTTTACCCCTGTATCTGCTTGTGGTGGATGGTATTGGTACTGAAAATGACATATTCCTGCTGTTAGGGTGCCATTGTTTTCTCTGTTATGTGTTCCGCTGTTTCTGATGCATGAAAATTGAGATTTTATCTTTTAATCAACAATTTTGATCGACTAGAGTTGGAGAGGATGAAATAACTTAATTCTGAGAACTATATTGCGGAGTTAAGATGAGGTGCTCAGCTTTAAATAATTTTAACTACGGTTCACAGAGCTTATAATTTGATTAAATTCACACTTTTTCTATGAAGCTACATGCTCGAATATGAATGCTTTTTATATATTTAGATTCCAGTCTTTCAAATTTTTAATGGTGCAACAACAAGCTGAAACCAGTTGGTCTTTCCTAGTTCAGGTGCCTTGGAATTTTGCTGCAGAAAGTACATGACAGGACCTATGTCCACGCTAAGATTGATTTGATGTACATGCAAGCTAACATTGCTTTGCCGGTGAATAGGCTTGGTTTGGCAAAGGCTATGGGATTGGTAATCATTCTCACATAAAAGTGCTACTTATCTATCCTTATTTCAGCTCAAGTACTGCAACATGTAATATGAGTAAATAACGATTACGGCTCTGCTATATAATACCCAGGTTGCCGCTTCGCACTTGGATACAGTTCTGGATAAGCTGAAAGACATTCTTGATAATGTTGGTGACAGTATCTTCAAAAGGTATATGATGGGGGCTTATAAGCTCATCCCACCCCCTACTATTCTATTACTTCTTGGTTAAAAATGTTTTATGGGATCAGAATTTCCACACATCTGATAGTCATATTTATATCAAGTATTAACCATTTAGGTAAGAAGTCAATGGTTTCCTGTCATAATGATTGTTGCCTGTCATAGTATAGCAATTGAAGTAGTGTGTTGCATCTGTGAGTGTTCAAGGATTTGATGTTAAAGTCATGATTGAAGGAATAGAAGTTACATATAAATTGCTATGGACTTGGGTATATATGGAACCTTGCAAACCTGGTCATTGATGTTTCCCTAAGTTATATCACATGTTGGTTGCTTTTAGTCGCAAAATGGATTCTCAAATTGTGTTTGGGTTCATTATGTGTAGCTATTTGTATCTTATTGGTATGATATGCATGTAAGTATGCTATTAAGTACTGAAGCTCCGACTTTATCTCATTTGGAATACAGGATTTTGGCATTCTTTTCTGATAAAGCTCAAATGGAAGAATCTGATGATGTCCATGCGGCTTTGGCTCTTATGTATGGTTATGCTGCAAAGTATGCCCCATCAACAGTTATTGAAGCCAGAATAGATGCACTTGTGGTACAGTAGAGTCATTACTGTTAGTTTATGGATTAGTTATGTGTTCCCATCCTAAATGTTGGTGGTGACGTGTTTATCTATATATATGATTGTTTAGTGTGCCCTGCATATAGGACTATATGTATCTAATCTGCTTCTTTTCTACTTCCTTGTATGGCTTAAATCTTTTGAAACATTATCTTTGGACCTACTTATTCAATAAGAACAGATATCTGACAGGTGTACTGTGCTACTACTAGGGTATTGAAAAGCTAAGTTGTACTGCTATAATCACGTGGGACCCTTATTGTATAGTGGCATATATCAGATGTCTATGTTTGACACTTGTGGTATTTCCATATTGGAGCTTTATGTTCGCTTTTACTATGAAATATCTTACTGTAAATTGATGGTTCACCAATAAATAGTTTACTTAAAATGATACTATTCCATGGCTTTTATTCAGTCCTTGGTCAACGTTCACCATCCAAAAGCATTGATTTATATTATATTATGTATAATATATATATATATATATATATATATATATTTGCTTTGCGGGTCTCACTGATGCGATGTTCACATGAACCGTTTTACACTTACCTTTTTCTTTCTTGGGGATGAAAAAAAACATAATTTACTTTACAGGAAGTTGCTAATTTTTCACATGTGCTGATTTGTTTGCGTGATTAGTTGGAATTATTACTAGTCTGGTATTGTATTGTTTTGTTTTCTTTTGTTCTATGTTTTGTGTTTTTCTGGCATCTGTCTTGAGGTGTTCACTAAGAAATTTTTTAAATGATGTATTTTGCTATTGTTTGACAGGGGACAAATATGCTTTCACGCCTTCTTAATGTACGCCATCCTACAGCAAAGCAGGCAGTTATTACAGCTATTGATTTATTAGGTTTGTAAGTTCATCTTAAAACTGATTAGAATCTGGCGGATCTGTTGTTTTTTGTTATGTGTGCATCAGAATGGCTTCTCATATCTGTAACCTTTAGTCCCAACTCCCAAGTCTTCTATTAGCAGATTGGTTTTTGTATTACATGCTAACCAAACCCTTCACTGATAACACGTCCTTCGTTTAAAATGTTCTTTTTAATAATTCCTAGAAGTGTGTTTGTGGGAAAACAAAACAATAAAAGTAAGAGGTCATTGCCTTGATTGGTATCTGCAAAGATGAACTTAATAATGGGCGGAGACTTTTGAGAAACATTAACACAGTCCATAATGATGTTGGGTAAAACACTTCCATCTTTGTTTCTTGGCCGCTGTTCATATTCTATCATTAACCACAATTTTGCAACATGTGCACATAATTTGTCTCTCCCCTGATATGGCGTGCTATGCTCCATTGATATAAACTTATGTTCTTTCGCTTTGGTTAATCTATAAATGCAGGCCAGGCTGTCATCGGTGCTGCTGAAAGTGGTACATCTTTTTCATTGAAAAGGAGGGATGTGCTTCTTGATTACATACTAACTTTAATGGGCAGAGGTGATGAAGATGGATTCTCGGATTCTAACCTTGAGCTCCTCCACACTCAGGTTTTTTTCTTGGGAGTTCTGATCTGTTTCAACATTCTATTTACTAATGGTGGCTTATGGTCAAGGAAATTATTATCTTGTGCCTAAGGAAATATTCATCAAATGACTTAAGTTCTTCCTGATAATATGCCTCATTATTAGGAGTTATAATAGAACTATATCGTAACCTGATGAGTTCGCCTTCTAAAAAAAAAGATAGAAGTGCAGGAAAGACTGGAATGTTCTCATCTTATATCAAACATGTCTTGGCACTTCTTTGCTTTTCAATCATTCTTGGCTGAGTACGTATGTTGCAAATTATTCAATAAATGATCCTACTAATGACACTTTTATGTATCTGCTCTTGCATTGCCCATGACATAGATGATAATCTTCAGGCTGTGTTTTACATTCTATTTGTACCTTGTTTGCCAACTATTTCAATTTTGTTCCCTTGAATCTGAATATTTCTATGCAGTGCCTTGCTTTAAGTGCTTGTACAACTCTGGTTTCTGTGGAGCCAAAATTAACTATTGAAACGAGGAACCTTGTTCTGAAGGTGCAAGTTGCTGCTCAGTTCAGTGTTTTTGTTGATAACATTAGATTTTCTCTTCTTCTGAATATTCTACAATTTGACAGGCAACTTTAGGATTTTTTGGCTTACCAAATGATCCTCCTGATGTTATTGATGGTCTTATACACAATCTTATTACTCTTCTCTGTGCAATCCTAGTCACAAGGTATTTATTCCATCCGAACTACTAGGTTTTCTGCTGTACATGATAGGGATTTTTTTATCCCTAATTTTAGCAATAAAATTTCTGTTTTTATTGAAAAAATACTTGCATGCATATGCTTGAAGCATATACTGTTGGAATTTATACTATCAAAAACAGTAAGTCAGATACACAAGTAGGACCAGGTAACAAATAATCATGCAAGATTCCCTTTTAGCTAGGCAAACCAGGAGAAGCATGCTTCTCTTGTTAGCTAAGTGTGCTAACTTACATCTGAAGAGATTTAACTTGCTTTTACAGTGAATTAGAAGTATTCCAAACTGTAATATTGATATGGGGCACCTGTTAAATTACATTATGATCATGGACATGTTCATTGAGGCAAGGAGCAATTTCTAATCGTTTAAGAAATTCCTAGGCAATAAGAAACAGAAATTTTATTGCAAAAGAAAGAAAGGTACTAGATATGAGAGATCCCTCACCACATTACAAACAGATCACGCTCCATGATTACTTGGCGAAACTCCAACCCCTAACTAGATCAACAAGACAACCCCTAAACACCTTATGGCTGCCGAAGTGCAACTCTAAGTTTGATTCTATCCCGCACCTCCTCATAAGACTTCTCTAATGTTTTCAAGTAATCTCTTATCCCTCTAAACCAAATAGACCATATTACTCTTGGAACTAGGTAGCTCATCTTTAATTCCAATATTTCTCTTTTTTGTTTATTTCTAATTTGAAATATGCTTGTTAGAGTCAAGAGAGTAAATACACGAGAAATTAAAAAAAGACTCTGAAACTTACACCTAAACTAAGGCCGATTCCAAGCCGACTCTCAAAACTAAAATAAACTGTAGAAAAGGAGAACACCTACTCCGGGACAAATCTCGTGCAAAGCCAAAAGGTCGATTCCCAAGCACCAATTTAATATTCAATGATCAAATGATGATATAACTAAGAGACACAAAAGCAATGTATATAGACTCTTAAACTTAAACACTAACTTAAGCCCTTAGCAGTAAACCACACTGGCTTAATAACTTAAATGAAGACTAAACTGTTGGTCCCTTGAATTCTTATGGTAAACACTTTACAAGTTTAGAAGGGGGGTTGAATAGATTTGTTAGATGTTAAAACAATTTTTCTCAAAACATGCTTAGCTTTGAAAAACAGGTCAGAGAACAATGTCTTTTGATTTTCAAAGTCAGCTGATATACTTAGCTGAGTGCGCACTGTGAAACTTTGTCTTGCGGTGACGTTTTTACTTAAAATCTTTTAGCTTTAAACCGGATAAATAGCAATACACAAAAAGACACATGAGTTATAGTGGTTTGGACAGAACGGTCGTACATTCACTCTCTTCCAACCAACTTGGTTGAAAGGACTATCCACTCACTTACTTCCTTCATTTCTCACTTACAATCTTGAGAGAAATCTCTCAAACTATAATTGTTCAAAAACCTTCAATGGCAGAGCTTTCTACATGCAGTTATGATTTCTACAAAGTCTTGAATGTATTACAATGCTTTTGTGTATGCTAGTGAGTTTGAAGGTAATATGACAGTGTTTCTGCTTGTTTTTATGAGTGTAAAACTTATCCCTTTCTTCAGCCTTCATACTCCTATTTATAGGTTTCAAACCAGCCGTTGAAGGACTGAGTTTTAATCAATCAATCAGAGTGATTGATTGATTCTTTGACTGACTGGATTGTCTCCTTCCTTCTTTAGGTTGATTTGATTGCCAAAAAACTCTTCAGTCATCAGTCCTTTTTGCCAAAATCTCGCCTTTTGATTTTCTTTTCAAACTAAACTATCTGGGAGCATCAACCGACTTTGCTCTCCTCAGCTGGTCTTCTGATTTCTCCTATCAGCTGGTATAGCCTTTGGGTCTGCTGTTATAGGATCAGATGACTTCTCCAACGTCATATAATGAGTATTACACCTTCCTACTTCTTCAAGATACTGATCAGGTCTTCTGAAGTGTCCTCTTTTGATATGGTCTGTCCTCTTTTGTTCTAGGCAGGATCTTCAGAGTAGAGGTTCTAATACTGAGATCTTCTATTCTGAGCTATACTCTTCTTATTTCTGAATATTCTTAAGTCTTGGACTATTCTGGTCTTCTGATCTTGAGTTCTCTTATGTCTTCTGACAGACTCTTCTGATCTTCTTTCTTTGTTGTCTCTAGTCTTTAGTCTTCTCCTAAGGTTTTCCCTTAGTCAAATTATATTCTAAACCTAAAGTACACAGCCAACTAACAGGTTCAGTTGGCCCTATTATATAATCTGCTGGTTTTCAGATTATCAAAATACTAACACACTTTTTCTAAGATAAACCCTAAACAATAATTAAAAGCAGCAGTGTATCAGATATTGAGTGTATTTGAATTATCTATCATATCTGTATGATGACACCAGTATTATAAAGCGAATGCAACTTGGGATGAAGATTTTTTTTTTAAAATTTTTTATTCAGTTTAAAATATATTGTACAATGTGTGATATTTGTTGAAGTACTCCAGTTAAGCATATCAAAACTGGATCCATCAATTTTGACATCTTTGATTTTTGTGAGCTAATACAATCTCTTAAAAGCTTATATGCATTATTTTTGCTGTGACTTGACATTTTGTATCTAAGGGGAAGGGAATGAATGTGTATCTACTAACTATTATTTGAGTCTTGCCCCTATTTGGTAAAGGCATTAGGCCTGTTTATGCATCTAGCTTGGGAAGTGGAGAAAAGAAGTTCTAGATTTACTTTCTTTTCCTAGTTAACTTGGCTAGTAGAAATTGATTTTTTATTTAAAATTTATTTTTCTGAGATAACCTTGCCAGACCCAAATCAACTTTTTTAACCCTATGTCCTCATAATTTTTGAGAACTCTATTGAGTCATTAGATGATATTTGCCAGAGATCAAGATTGAAGTTGCTTATTTGTTGTCTGCTCATCGGCCTTTCAGGGACATCTGTGTTTCTGACTTAGCTAGGAATTGGATTGTATCGATGTAGTCATCAAATAAGTCTCAATTTTGTACTCTGGGGAAGGGATCTCTCATCCCTTACCTTCTCTCTTTCATTGATAAAAATTATGTTTCAGTTTAAAAAACAATGCCCTCTTACATGCTTGTATTTATCATTGACTAGTTCCATTTTGTGAATAGTGGATATGCATCTGCGAATCTTGTGGATACAACTGGTGTCCTTACATGTATTCTAAAGCTATTTTGACCTATTTTATTCAGCGGGGAGGATGGAAGAAGTCGAGCAGAACAGCTACTGCATATTTTGCGACACATAGATACGTATGTTTCCTCCTCTGTGGAGTATCAAAGAAAAAGAGGTTGCCTTGCGGCTTATGAAATGCTTCAGAAGTTTCGGACTATTTGTGTTGGTGGATACTGTTCACTTGGTTGCCAAGGAAGTTGCACTCACAACAAACGAATCGACTATTTTCCCAATTTACCTAGTTTGCCTCTCTCTCTCTCTCTCTCTCTCTCTCATCTGTGGTTTCATATCTCAACTTAAGCTATTGTGATCATTGTCAGCTGCTTTTGTATCCCCAAGTCGTGATGCTTTGTGTTTGGGAGAGAGAATCATGGTTTATCTTCCTCGCTGTGCAGATACAAATACTGAAGTTAGAAAAACCTCTGCTCAGGTTTGTCCTCTACGCTGTTCTTGGCATATGGTCCATGGCATAGACATTCTTCTATCCTCTTAACTAAAATTTGACATTTTCCAATGCAGATTCTTGATTTGTTTTTCAGTATCTCACTTTCACTACCACGGTCTGCAAACTCTAGTTTTGGCCTTGATATTGAGTTGTGTTACAGTGCTTTATCAGCACTTGAGGATGTTATTGCTATTTTGAGGAGTGTAAGTCATAAAAGGACCTCTTTTCTTGTGATTGTATTTTTACTTCATCATACTTCTTTAAGGGCCGACGTAAAGAGGATAGATTTTTTTTTTTCACACTAAACTGCTGCTTCAACTTAAAAGAATAATACTTATCATTTTTATTTTTTGCATATAAGGATGCATCTCTTGACCCATCAGAGGTATTCAACAGGGTTGTTTCATCCATTTGCATATTATTCACCAAGGATGAGGCAAGCATTTACTTATTCTAATCCTCAGTGCATATTTTGATTTTTTTTTTATTGTTACGCACTTTGGACCAGAACTCTAACCTCATCTCCTATTCATTCTTTATACAGCTTGTCGCTGCTCTGCATGTATGCTCAGCAGCTATATGCGACAAGGTTAGACAGTCTGCTGAAGGTGCAATTCAAGCTGTGGTTGAATTCATTACAAAGAGGGGGAGGGAACTTAATGATGCTGATATCTCAAGGTGGAATGATAGAATTGTGACACAAGTGTTAACCAAACTATGAAATAGATTCAAATTTGTATTAACTGAGATATTATGAATGTGGCATCAGGACTACACAATCTTTGCTTTCTGCAGCTGTCCATGTAACTGAAAAGTACCTACGTCATGAAACACTCAATGCTGTATCCTTCTTATGCATCATTTGTCTACCTGGTATTGGTGGTAAAAGATTCCTCCATTATTTATTTTCATTATTATCTTTTACCTATTGCCTCATGAAATCTGGATTTTTTTTCTGTGAGTAGTTCCTTTAACTGTTGAAAGATCTCTTCTCTTGCTGAGAATACCAGCTCAAGAATTGTTTTTGACGAAGTGTTGACTGCAGCTGAGAAAGATATAGCCACAAAAGATGTATCTAGATTACGTGGTGGCTGGCCAATGCAAGATGCATTTCATGTAAGCTTGTGTTTTTTATTATTCCATTTTCTAATTTTGGTGATATGTTTGATGTCGAAATATTTGAAAATATTGACTACTGGTGTCATTTACCTAGTCTGGCAACCTACATGCTTTGACTATTTCTTTTCTTTCATCATTTTGTGCAAAGTAGGTTCTTTTTATTCCCGTATTCTCTGAATATTCATTTCCTGTTTTGCTGTACTTATTTATGATCATTGTTTCTGTGTTTTTACCTTTTTATGTTGATCTTATCAACATTGATTGGTATCATTTTCCCTTTATATTAATTTAATAACTTATTATATAAAAGGTAATTGATAGAATAGGGCTGCCCCCTCTTTACAGGAGGGAGGAGTGGTCCGAGTGAGTGGTATGGGACTATTTTATATATATACCAAATGGAATTGGTTTATAGGAAAGAAACCAAGCACCCATTAATTAAATGTGCAAATAGTGCAGGTGCCATGTCTTATTTAGCTGATAAGTTTACTGCAGAATTAGCTCTAATTGTACTCTGAATTGAGAGGGGCTATATGCCCCCCCTATGAATGTATGTCGCATTCGGCTTTACTAAGTTTTATATCTTTCCAAATTTATTTATTTGTTCTAGCCATTTTAAACAGCTATTTTACCATGGAATTTGTGCTTTCTTGCCATCATTAGGCCTTTTCCCAGCATGCAGTTCTCTCATATTCATTCCTGGAGCATATAACTTCAATCCTGAATGAAACGTCAATAGTCCGATGTGATCTGGCGAAGGGAGATACTTTCAACAATTTTGGTGAAAGTCATGTTGAAGAACATGTACTGAATGCTGCTGTCACAGCTCTTACTGCCTTCTTCAGGTATTCTTTGAATTGCATTCTTTTGTTTACACATTAGCTCTGCAATTATTAAAAGAGTATTCGTGTGATTTTCAGAGGTGGTGGTAAAGTTGGAAAGAAGTCTGTAGAGCAAAGTTATGGTTCTGTCCTTGCAACTCTTGTGCTCCACTTAGGATCTTGTCATAGTCTAGCTAATTCTGGTCAGCAGGAAACACTTCGGTAACACTACCATGCCTTCTGAGTAACCAATGAATTGGTGCGCTCGTTTTTTTTGTTTAATCTTGTAATTATGACTTGCAGTGAGCTACTGGTCGCATTTAATGCATTCTGTGAATGTGTTGGTGACCTGGAGATGGGAAAGGTACACAAGCCTCTGTTTAGTAAAATTTTCTCCACTGTTTTTGAGGTTTTGACATTTACAAACGCATATTATATGCAGATTCTGTCTAGAGACAGGGAACAAAATGAAGAAGCAGCATGGATTGCTCTGATTGGGGACCTGGCTGGTTGCATTTCCATTAAAAGGCCAAAAGAGGTTGTTATTCTCATCAAACCTTTACCAGTTTATCTTCATCGTGAATTGAAGGCATATTTAATTCCACATTTAGAAGATTGTGATCTATTTAAATGCTCTACATGAAACTTTTGTTTTAGTACATTTGAGATACACTTTTGGCTTTTATTTGGATGCACTTAATTGAGTCTAGGGAACTATGAGCTATGTAACAGGGTAACTTGTTCCGTGTTACTACAATTACTCGGAAAGGAATATCTCAAAAGATTGTAAATGGGGAAAAACATTCAGGAGATCTTCTATTACGAGATTGAGATGAACGAGATCAGTTTTACATCTTCAACTGCTTCCTATTCTTGTTATTCTTATAATTGTATGGAGCTACTTTTGATGCCACTACTTTTGAAAAAAACATAGGGAGTGCTTCCAAGAGCTTTGGGTTAGCTTACTTCGGGTTTCGGAATCCGGAAAAGAATATTGGGGGTACTGGTTCAGCATAAAATAATCTGCTGTAATCTAAAATCTAAACGTAATTAGCAGGTTGCTTTTAGGTTATTATGGGTTTTCTACAATTAAGTGCAACTCCTTTGGACATTTCTAACCTAATGAATCTTGTGAATTGTGATTATTCATATGTACACCTTGCTCTTAACCACAAATCCCTCCCATGTTCCCGGATTGCTTCTTTGGTTCTTCCGATCTCCAAATGAAATATCTAAGAATTAATTTCATCAGTTTGTGAAGAACATAAATCACTGTCCTCTATCAGATAACCCAGTAGAAGTCGACTTCTTCCTCTCTTTCACACACAAAAATAGAACTGTTATGTTTCTTTCCAGATCTGCATCAAAACGATTTCTAAAACTCTATGATCAACTTTTTTTTTTTTTGAGAGGGAACAACATATCCACTAATGGCTACCAGGATTTGGGGGTTCCAGTTTCCACAGGTGGGAGCAAGAAATGGTTTGTGGAGTAGCTTATTGAATAAAAAGAACCTATCTATTTTTGTTTCTTTACTCCATATTTTTGTTTCATTACTCGAGAGGGAGATTCAATAAAAAATGTGAATCATTATTTTTATTATTTTTTAAGGAAATATTGCTGCCTTATGTTGCGTCTTTACTATTATTACTACTCACTTCCACCTATTTATCGTCACACAGGTCCCTATAATCTCTTTGGTTCTTTGTAAGTCTCTGGATAAACCCACAAGGTACATCAGAGAAGCTGCAGCTGCTGCACTCTCAGAGTTCGTGCGATTTAGGTATACTCAGAATTTATGTTCCAAGTGATATACATTGACATCTTCTGTTACATATAAAAGACGGGCTAGGAAGTATAGGAAGGACTAACTGGGTGTGGACCAAATGATATTAGTTTAATATTTTTAATTTAAGTTTGATCGCCATGGGCTTAGGTTTCTATTTGTTAAACGATACACGAAATTATTGGGGAAAAATATGTTATTAGAAACAATTGTATGAGTGCTTATATATACACAAAGGACTAAGCTAATTAAGGTAAACCTCATTTAATGTCCTAGATCTCTATCAAATATATACATATTATTCTAACACTCCCCCTCAAGTTGGAGCATAGATATTGATCATGCCTAGCTTGTTACAAAGATAGTCAACCCTAACTCCATTAAGGGCCTTCGTAAAAATATCCCCTAATTGATCTTCAGTTTTCATATAACCTGTCGAAATCACGCCTTGTTGGATTTTCTCACGAACAAAGTGGCAATCAATCTCAATGTGTTTGGTTCGCTCGTGATAGACTGGATTAGAGGCAATATGAAGCGTAGCTTGATTATCACACCATAACTTGGCAGATATTGAAGCCTTCAAACCTACTTTACTTAGGAACCCACGAACCCAAATTATCCCGCACGCAGCCTTGGCCATAGCTCTATATTCAGACTTTGCACTAGAACGTGAGACTACGTTTTGTTTCTTACTTTGCCAAGAAATCAAATTTCCCCCAAAGAAAACGCAATAGGCTGAAGTAGATCTTCGGTCTTCTTTCGAACCTGCCCAATCAGCATCACAAAAACACTCACCGATCGTGACCATGGTCACTATACACAATTCCACGTCCAGGTGCACC
>JAPKLY010003379.1:0-11954 GCA_026898435.1 Prunella vulgaris | reverse complement strand
CATAGATTGGGTGTTTAGAGAGTTGAACAAGAATGGCGCCGACTAGGGAGGTTGTGTTTCGAATGTTAATAAGTCGAATTAATTTTTAAAATTTTTAATTCATATTCATATTCTATATATATAATAAAATCAAATTTATAATATGAATTCTATTATTTAAAAATATTTATTTATTAATTTTGATATATAATTAAATATTTAAATTTAAGGAAAACTTTATTAGTATTTTTAATATTAATTTTATTTTTTAAAATTTTAGTATTTTGTTAGTTTAAAAAAATTTAAATATATATACTTAATACAATAATTGTGAGATATTTATATTATAATATCTCACACGAACTATATTTTAAAAAAAATTAAATAATTAATAAATAATAATTAATTAAAAAATAAAATAAACTTAAACTAAATTTATAATCTGATATTAAAATATTATTGATATTTAATTGTAACTATTATTTGTTAATATAAATTTTTGCTTTATTTTATACGTTGTTATAATCATACTAGTGTTTCTCCCGTGCGATGCGCGGTAAAAATTATTTATTAACTTGTCTATATTAAACCCTTATATTTTTATTAATATTTTTAAACATTCAATATATATGGATAGTCAATTAAAAATATTAATTAAAACTCATATTTTAAATTTGAATTTTATTTTGCTTATCTAATGTCATATATGTCCAATTAAAAATATTAAAATATACGAAATTGATATACAATACGTTATAAATATTTTAAGATAAAAAATTATTGAATTTTAAAAATATGAGTGAAAAGTATAATATTAAAAAATTAATATGTTGACATCAAATTATTAATTTTGGTAGAGAGTGAAATTCATCCATTCACCATGAAACCGTATAAATAAATTTGTTCAAGTAGGCTTTTAACTTTTTTTTGCGAACTTCAAATTTTTATATGTATGTATATAGATAGATATTAAACAACATAACTCAATAATAATAAATTCTAGTTGTAGTAAATCCACCAAAACTTTTGGTGATTTTGCACCTAATCTATCAAAAATTGTTTTATTAATATATATATATATATATATATATATATATATATATATAATTAATCCTATATATATTGGTGTATAAATTACTAAACTTTATTAAAATTTGGTGCGTATACCATTAAACTTAATTTTTAATTAGTGCTTTTCAAAATAAAAAATATGTTCACGCGTGAGACTTAGAGAAATGCTTACTACCAAATTTCTCGTAAATTTACTCCAATTAAAAAAATACACAAAATTCTTCAGCAATTTTACCATCTCCTTCTTCGCACTGTAGTATATCGCCTAGAATGAGCATTCATCTCTTGATGTCATTTTTTGGTCTTGTGCTTTCATATTCTTATATTTTATTTGCTAACAATTGATTTTAGGGTGATTTACATACATGTTCAAAAAATTTACTATATTTACGAATAGGTGCACAATTTTTGCACAAAAGCACATTTTTTTTTCTGCACAACACCAATTTGTAAATATAATAATTTTTTTGAACCTATATGTAAATCACCCTTGATCTTAATACAAAAAAATCCCTTACATATTAAAATTGGGAAAGAATGAACCAAACTTAGTGGTTTAAGTGTCAAATTTTATTAGTTTGCATATATTAATGCAAAAAAATGTAGTGAGGTGATTTAGGTGTAAACTTATTAAAAGTTTATTGGATTTAATGCAGTTAGACCTAATAACAATTACAATACAAATTTATGAAAAAGTATTGATTTAATTAAAACTATTATGTTGATTGGAAAATGACACTTAAATTTAACCAAATGTTTGATTTTTTTTTCAAGGCCTAATAAATTAGATTGTCATTTCTATTATAAATCCACAAAGCTAATATGATTAAATTAGATTGAGAAAATGCAAAGACATTTGCAAAACAACTAATATTAAAATGGTTAATATGAAAATTTTAAGGGTTGAAGTCTTGGGTTCGTGATACTGAGAAAAAAAAATTATTTCCTTTTGTGGTGGTGGGGTGGTTTCCCCCTTGTGGATTACGACTCCAGCTATGTAGCGAATCTGAGTTGCAATTTCAGGTCGTTCTCCTGTTGTCGTAGTTATGATTTTGATCTGTAGCAAGATAAAATGATGTGTTATGTAGTAGAAAAAACTATTGTAATTGATTATTATAAATTTCTATTGTAATTAATTTTCTTTAAAAAACTAATATTAAAATGAAACGAAATTCATTACTAATTAAAAATTCAAACAACATATAATTGTAATGGTATAATTACCATTTATCTAGAAAAAAAAACTAAAATATCTTTTAAAAAAAATTTCTAAAAAGAGTATGTACCACATATAAAATAATTAAGAGTAAATTTTATATAAAAATAGTTTATAATAAGCTTCTAATGAAATTATTTTAAAATATTAAATATTTGGTTAAATGTATCAAAATATTCGTCAACAGGAGTATAAATAATTGGGGTCAGTAAAATATATAACATAATATTATTGACTCAAAATTTTGATACATTTATTAAGATTTTTAATACTTCTGATTAAATATTTTATATTTTAAAATTGATTTATGAACTATTTTTATACTACTCCCTCCGTCTTTCTATAAGTTGCTCATGTTGCCATTTTCGTCCGTCTTTCTATAAGTTGCTCATTGCTTTTTTACCTTTTTTGGAAACTACTATTCACTTCTTTATTATTATTTTCAATATTTTTTATACTATTTTCATTACTTTTTCACTTTTCTCCATCACATCACTCATACTTTTTCACTTTTTCTATCACATCACTTATACTTTTTCACTTTTTTCATCACATCACTTATACTTTTTCACTTTTACCTTAATTCGTGTGCCCAAAAGCAACGAGCAACATATACAAAGACGGAGGGAGTACATTTTATCAATATATGATTTTAATAGATCTATAATATAATTAAACAATAACTGCTATTTGTGTACACTTGGCGGTGCCAGTTGCCCAACACATATGTGCAGTGCGGTAGGCTATAGCCTATACATCTCATGAACAGTAAAATAGGCTATACATAATACTCCTTCTGTCCCATAGAAATTTGCACATTTTCCTTATTCGGACGTTCCACACAAATTTGCACACTACTAAAAAAGGAAACATTGATTTACGTGCACACTCACAAACCTATACACATATTTACCCATATGTCACCACTTTATATATAAAACACATTTTCCTTAAAAAATGTGCCGTCCCGTAGGGTGCAAATTCCTACGGGACGGAAGGAGTACATGTTAGGAACAGCAAAATGGGCGGAAGTGTGAAATTACCGTTATGCCCACCTATTGTGTTTTTATACTCCCTCCGTCTTTGTATATGTTGCTCGTTGCTTTTGGGCACACGAATTAAGGTAAAAGTGAAAAAGTATAAGTGATGTGATGAAAAAAGTGAAAAAGTATAAGTGATGTGATAGAAAAAGTGAAAAAGTATGAGTGATGTGATGGAGAAAAGTGAAAAAGTAATGAAAATAGTATAAAAAATATTGAAAATAATAATAAAGAAGTGAATAGTAGTTTCCAAAAAAGGTAAAAAAGCAATGAGCAACTTATAGAAAGACGGACGAAAATGGCAACATGAGCAACTTATAGAAAGACGGAGGGAGTATATACTAGTATTGGATAAAATTATTAATTTATTTAAAAATTATGATTAAATAACATATAAAATAAAATTTTAAGATTATAGATAAATATATTCATATCGATTGAATAGACTTCTTTTTATCATTTAATTCATATATAGTAGGTCATAAAGAAACGATGAAGATTTCTCATTATTATTAATTTAATTTTTCTTATAATCTCTTCTCATCTAAAAAATACGCTCTACTATTATCAATTTTTGTGTTTAATCAATCCATATACAATCTTGGTTTGACTTTCAATTGTGGCTTCCATAACGAATGGTGAGATTGATCCCCAAATTAGTAGGTCCTAATGACGAATATCAAATCGTAATTTTTTTTTATTTACAATTATTCCAACGTGTATAGTAATATACTTAATGATGACTACAAAAATATGTTTAAGATACGTATAACATGATGTGCACTATTGAATAAATATGAATGAAATGTTCTTTGCCCAAATCTATTACAAATGATATGATATTACATTTATTTTTAACAGTAATACTTATTTCACATGGAATGTCCATTTAAAAAAATAAAAAAATAGTAAATTATAATATTAATGCTTAATAAAAAAAATTAATTAGAAATTAAATCAACACTACATTTAGTTGTAAATAATATCACCGCCTTCTCATTAATGACAATCTGATTTCGAATATTAGATACTTGTAAATAAATCATTATCTTTAAATATCGCGAATTAGTGTTTTAGAATAGTTACAATAATATTTACAAATAGTAATTAATTTAAAATTCTAAATTAAATTATAATTAAGTTTTCTTGATATATTTATATATTATAGTATTTAAAACCAAATCAATTGGAAGTCCACACACTTAAATTTTTAGGAGGAAAATGTGCAATTTGCACCCTTTAAGAAAGTAATGATATATTTTTTAATATATGTATATTTTTGTAAGTCTGTGCACAAATTAATGTTCTATTTTTTTGGTAATGTGTAAATTCATATGAGACAGTCAAATAAAGCAAGTGTACAAGTATATATGAGATGGAAATATTATTTAGATTGAATATCAGTTTAGCTAATAATAATTAAATATCTTATAAATAATTTCTTTCAAGAAATAGAGGAATTTTTTTTTTTTGTCGATTACTTATATTGTTTGATCCATATACAATACTACATTTGTTTCGTACCAAGATAAATAAATCTTACATGATTTTGTCATTTAGGTTGTTTTAAGATAAGCTTTATATTTTGGAAGTAGTTTTTATAAAAACACTGGGAATCCTTATTGAGATTAATTTAACCTTCTCTCCTCACCTGTATTTAATACATTGACAATTTTTTTTTATGTTACACAGTAATATTTTTATAATTACTCAGATTGCTTTTTACTTTAAATATTTTTATTTACTATTAAAAATTATATATTTCACCAAATCCAATATTTAATTGGAATACAAGGTGTATATTATAAACATTATAAACTAAAATTAAATGAGTATATGACTATTTTAATCATACTAAATATAGCTTAAATACTGTTAAGTACTACTAAATATTTATTATTTTTTATTCTGATCAATTCTAAATATATTAAAAAAGTATTTTTAATATTTTAATTTTTTGCAATGTTACATTGTATTGATTTACAAAAATTATATTCTAATATTTAATGTATTATTTTAATATATTCTCGATAAGATCGAGTACTTTAAATTTATATTATTTTTAATATATATAAGTATGTAAACAACTTGATCATATATAAAACACTTTCCAATACTTTGCAATAAAATAACTTATGTCCTTCATTTATATAATATATACCTTTTAAAATGACACATATATATGAATTAGTTTCACTCAATACTTTTTCACATATATATATATTAATATGACATATTTAAATATAGATTAAAGTTATATTTATATGAAATAAAATAAAATTATTTGACACTAACATAGAAAATAAATTTACTACTGCACTTTTGTACTTTTGACCAAGAAAAATTGCATACTTACCAGTTACCAATAACAATTAGCCATAAATAAAGTAGATGCATTAATACAAACCACCCAGCACATATGATTAATGTGAATTTTTTTTGAAATTCCTTCTTTATTTGCCTATTGTATAGGATTTCGTGTACTTTTTTATACTAAAATAACTAATTGAGCTTAATTGTAAAAAAATATTTTTGTATTGTTATTTTGTAGAAAATGATAGTATTTTCAAGTAAATATTTGCTAAATTTTATTCGAATCAATTAAAGATGTAAGGCAAAAAAAGAAAAAGAAAAAAAAAAGGTATCGGTGGATACAATTATTTAGGATATTTAGTTAAATTAAATGGCTCAATTAATTATATATATATATATATATACTTATATATACTGTTTTCTTTAAATTGAACACTTTCTAGGGTTACTAATAAATCTGAATTTTTAAATTTATTTAAATTATATTTGATGACTATTTATGATGGAGTGATGATATAAACTAATTATTTTTATATGCAACCTTTGAAAAAGAAAAAATTATCCAAAAACCTACTTATAACCAAGGATGAAAATATCGGTATCGACGAAAATATCGGTACCCTGAATTTATGGATATATCGGTGGAAATATCGATATCGAATATCGATATCGGTAAAAAATAGAAAATTCACGAAAATTTCATTAAAATGATGGAAATTTAACATGAAATTTTAGACAATATTATTACTAGTCTTAATACATTAATTGAACTTAAAATCTCAATAAAATGATAATCTTACAACAAACATATCAAGAAAACATACGTAAGACATATAAAACGATACAACAATTGTTCATAATTATTGAATATTACACAACTAATATCAAAGTGATGTCCTATGAGCCTCAAATGTAAAAGAAGAAAGACCATCTTGGTCTAAGCAATAATGGTACCAAGTCATCAAATTAGAGAAAAAAAAATTCCGGAAAATTCCGGAAATTTCCCGAATTTTCCGAAATTTTGACCGATAAATTACCGAAATTTCCACGATATTTCTCGATAATCTGCACATTTTGAATTACCCTGGACCGATATCGAAATTTCGCCGAAATTTCCCGAAATTTTACCGAAATTTGACCGAAATTTTGGAAAAATAATCGTTCAAGTGAATTTCCATATCGGTACCCTCAAATTTCCGAAATTTCGACAATGCATGCCACGTGGCCATCAACTACACAACCTTTGTGGAGTATGCTGTCTATATTAACTTTCGTTCACGCGCACAAATATTTAGCCGGGAAAAGTGTAGTTTACGCACTGTGCTATTTATATATATATATAGATATAGATGTGCATCTATGTTGCACGGGTGCGGATACGCAAATGCGGATGCGATACGATACGAGTTTGAGGATACGAGTTTTTTAAAAAATCAGGATGCGATTCGTTAAGGATACGTCTATTTATTTATATTTTTATTATATATAATATCTAATATATATATATTTTTTATAAAAAAATTATAAATCAATTATAAATCATTTATATTTTTATCACCTAAAATTTGAGTATATTCAATAATATAATATAATTATGTAAAAAAAAATATCAATTCGAGTTACATTAGTTCAATACATAAATCATAATAGTAAATTCAAACTAAAACAAGTGTCAAACTATCAATTTAACTTATACGAAATAATAAAATTCAATTTAAATAATATATTTAGTGCTTATAAATAAGATTCGTGTAGTGGATTCGAGAATCTGTTAGCTGAATTCGCCACGTGGCAGATGGATTCGCCACGTGGAGAATCCGACACGAGAATTCGAGAATCTTACCATTTTTAGGGTACAGGTGCAAATCCAATACTACAATATAACATTTTTAGAATAATCTGTGTATCATAGATGTGCATCGATATTTTTGAGGTTTCGACAGACATTGGGACAATTAAATGACCAAATTTCAGCTGTGTGAATGAAAATGGTGAAGCCGAAACAAAGAATGAACGAACAACGATTTGATGATAAGAGAACTCCTCTGCGAAATCTCCATCTCAATCGACTCCAATTTCAAAATTCCCATTCCAAAAAATGCTCAAATGTTTCTTCTGCTGGTACTTCTGTTTCCGTTGAAGCTCCGAATGCTTCTCCGACTTCATTAGCTTCGTCTTCTTCAACAATTTCATCCAGACTAACAAACAATGTGTCTGCAACATCGTCTTCGGTTTCTGTAAAATGGAAGCCTGGAAATGAAGTACCGAAGAAATCATTTTCGGAGCGACAGAGGTCTAATCTTCGATTTGGTAAAGTGGCAATTTCAAAGAAAGGGTTTGAGGAAATGGGGGAAGATATGAAGAATTCTAATGGATTATCTATTTCGGATGGTACAGAGTGATTTACTCCTGTGGGGAAAATGGCGGATTTTATGAGGTTTGATAAATGCGAGAGACGATTCAGTTTCAACAATTGGTAATGATGATAGTGCTACTTCTCTAAAAACACCTCCGGTGGAGGTCTCAGTGTCTCCTGAAATCCACTCCAAAATGGCGAGCTCATAATCATCTGCAACGCCTGTTTGTTATGGCGCAGGGGGTCTCCGATAAGAGAAAGTGCAGGCCAAGAGGGAGTCTCAGAGGAGGGATTCAGAGGGTTAATCTTTTTGATGGTGATTCTTCGATTCCTTTGCTTACTGAGGCTTCTGTGCGGTGGGAGGCAGAAATTAGGCAAGAGGAGTGCAAGATGATTAATGGTAATGCCTCTTTAGCATTTGATTTAGTGCCTTCACCTTCAACATTTTGTGGAAATGTATCTGAATTGGGGTGTGATAGTTTATTAGATGATTCTGAATTTAAAGGTTTCTTAGCACATTCAGACAAGGGAATGGGAATGTGAGTCGCAATGAGGTAGAATATAGCTCTGCATTTTCTTTTAAGTGGTGGAAATATCATTCGAGCTTTGGATGGTCAAAAGTGGATGCACAACATAAAAATGTTGTTCAGTTTGAAATTGATTCAATAACAGAAACTCTAAATGCTGTGAGCATTTCACCTAGAACTAGAAGTGAGACGTCTGATTCCGTTTTCCCCCTTCAGCTTCAAGAAAATGTTAGACACCTGATTCCGTTTTGTTCTTGGGTTTCTGATTCCACATTAGAGGACATATCATTGTCCCAGGCAAAGATATCATGGAGAGATGGATTAGTGTACAAAGTTGACGAAAATGATGATTTTGATTGCACCCCTTGTTTATCAGACGAAGAAAACGATGTGTTCTGGCAAGCAGATAGTGTCATACCAACTGCCGGAATCTGAAGGTTCCTGCCAGGTGCAGGTAAGAAAAAGCACTTATGAACAAATTGCTAATATTTTTGCAGCCAAAGGCCTGATAGTGGGATGCTTAGGGACAAGTTAAAGATGCATGTTAGAGTGAACACATTTTGCTTTCTATAAGTAGATTCATGACTGAAAAACTCATTTTCATCAACTAGTTTCTGTTTGCTCAGGATTCATGTTACTTTTATGCATAGAATTCTAAAATTCCTAGCATGGTTCACGTTAGGTAGGAAAGAGTAGTCAAAACTCTTAAAGTCATAAGTAGGGACATGCATATTGTCAAGAAAACTTCATCTAGCTTTTTAAGTCTCTGATATCATGATGATTCTAAGGCATGTTTAGCAAATCCGTTGACATTGTTATCCTACTCTGTAGATCATGATAACCTAAATTTTCATGTTAAAGATCCCAAACGCAACTGTATGCTCATCTGTAATGCTTATTCTGAATCAATACTAAGAATTCATTTTTTGTTAATTCTTCAGTGGGAAGACAACGGAAGCAGCAGCACACAAAGGAGAGGTGGGCGGAATTAAAATGGGAATGGGAAGAGTAAGGGGAAGGGAAAGGGTCAGAAACAAGGACAGGGACGTGGAGGACACAGCTCAGAGTATGTGGCTATAGAAGCTGCTTCTGATAATAGTGAGAAGTTTAGTGTAAGCAAAACAAATCCGGTCCCTCCCTCATATGCCAGATGGCACTAAGGGGTTCTCTATGGGTCGAGGAAAGGCCGTAGCTGTAAAAATTGTTGTAGGAATGTAGGTGGTACGAGGATAGGTTTGTGTTGACTGAGAGTTGAATGGTGAAATTTGGAGAACCCTGACTATACTTTTATGGTTCCATGCGACATTTGACTTGAGTGCGTGTATGGAGTAAAACTTGTTTTTACTACTATTGGATGAGAACCTTTGATCTTCGAGCACTCAGCTTCTCCATCCAAATATGCGATTGTAACATCTGTAATGCCACTTATTAGGGAAAACATATATGAACCTGGTTCACAAATCTGAGTTCCGTGAGCTCCATTGATCCCACCCAAAGGTCCATTCTGTAAATGGGTCAAACAAGTTCACACAGTGTAGCACGCTTATTTAAGCTTTGAATATTCTTATATTTATCTCGTAGCCCTTTAGTTGTAGCATTGGCTTCATTGATGAGGCAGGAAGAAACAAAGAATCTCAAACGATTGAGTAATTGTAAGAAAAAGTCATCTCTGTTACATATGAGAAGATCATTTCGCAATCTCCATTCAATCCAAAATGTGTACGTCTTTCTGAAGTCATTTGGGTGCATCTCTCTGCGTAATAGCTTATAGCATGCTAGATGTAAATATTCTCAAAGATTTGACGTTTTCTAACTTAATTCATGAGCATATTGAATCTCCTGATCTGGGAAAGTAGTTCGCTGTTTGGGTAACTGGAAATGATTATTTTCATTGCATTTCTTGTCTGAGTTGACCTTTTTTTTTTTCATGGCAAAGAGCTGGCTCAAGATGTCAACAATGGTGATAAATGAGATCTCACGAATGGATGCAAGTTCCTCGATTATCTGCCTACAGAACCTGGAGATCCATCAAAGAAAGGGCTTCACCATCAATGGGCAAAATGGAAGTGGACAGTGCTTTTCTCTCTGATTTCTCACCAAAAACAAGTCAAGAGTAGTTAACTATACAAGTTCATTGTTGTTTCAGTTATAGAGAATATTGTACTGAAATGTCTTACTACATTTCCTGATATAGAACCCTGAATTCCTTACCGTTGATTTTCTTTTCTTTTTTATGGCATACTTAAATCACAAATTAATACTATATGACATCTATTTTGGGTTAAAAGGAAATGATGATTGATTAGGGTCATAATTGCATGTTTTTGCATCCATTTCTATATGGTTTTGATGTGCTTATGTTCATATTTGACCCTTAAATGCTATACTTTGTGTATTTAACCCCTTTTGGCTAGAAAATTATGTTTTGTAGTGAAAACGAGCAAAACCGGCGAAAAACGAGCAAGTTTGAGAAAAGTTCGAAATTATGGAGTTGAGCCAAATGGTGCAATTGATGTCCCATGTTGAAGAGCTTGAAGAGAGGGTCGCAACGAAAGAAGAATCGAGTCGATCGGAGTTCTAGAGCTCAAGATATGACAAAAACAAGGAAGTCACGCATCGACCGAGACTAAGGCCTCGGGCGACACGGGTTCCTTCTTCGGAAGACAGACATGTGTCGACCAAGATCTCTGGAAAGACATGCAATTGTCGAGCTAGCTGTCGACCAAGCTTGGTCGACAGTTGCACAACTCTTGGACGACAAGGGGGCCTTTTGTCGACCAAGCTGTCTACCGAGCTTGGTCGACAGGTGGCCAAGTCTTGGGCGACAGCAGCTCAGAAACTCGGATTTTCAGGGCTATTTTCGTATTTTTGCGCGTTTAATGAAGGGCATATTGGACCAAGCATTTTGAGCACTATAAATACTCAAGGATCAGATTCTCAAAGGATGATCTTCATTAGTTAGTTCTTAGATTAGTTTAGAGGGAGAATTAGGTAGTTACCAAGTGGGTTCTTAGTTAGATTCAATCTTCTTTCTACCATAACTTTTGATCTAGCCATTAGATCTTTAATCCATTTTTGCCATTGTAATCTACATTGAATTTCCTACGTTTCTACGGTTCAATTTCTTATTTCAAGTTGTGGATAAAGACTTAGCAATTTGGAGGTTTGTAGCTTGCACTCAATTCATCTTCTTATGGTAAGAATTCCTTTAATTCTCTTGTTCTAGTTAATAATCATGATGTTTACATTCTTAATTGCAGTAGTTAGATTCCAATTAGCCATGGGCTAATCCCTTTGTGTGTTGGTGTATGACTCCTATGGAGTAGTATGGTGAATATTTTGATCTTTTGATTGCTATGAATCGTTGTATGATCAATTCTCTACTTTAATGGATTGTATGAATACCTTGCATGTGTAGTTAATCCTAAGGGCCATTAGGAGATAGTCTCAAT
>JAPKLY010003378.1:0-11954 GCA_026898435.1 Prunella vulgaris | reverse complement strand
CATAGATTGGGTGTTTAGAGAGTTGAACAAGAATGGCGCCGACTAGGGAGGTTGTGTTTCGAATGTTAATAAGTCGAATTAATTTTTAAAATTTTTAATTCATATTCATATTCTATATATATAATAAAATCAAATTTATAATATGAATTCTATTATTTAAAAATATTTATTTATTAATTTTGATATATAATTAAATATTTAAATTTAAGGAAAACTTTATTAGTATTTTTAATATTAATTTTATTTTTTAAAATTTTAGTATTTTGTTAGTTTAAAAAAATTTAAATATATATACTTAATACAATAATTGTGAGATATTTATATTATAATATCTCACACGAACTATATTTTAAAAAAAATTAAATAATTAATAAATAATAATTAATTAAAAAATAAAATAAACTTAAACTAAATTTATAATCTGATATTAAAATATTATTGATATTTAATTGTAACTATTATTTGTTAATATAAATTTTTGCTTTATTTTATACGTTGTTATAATCATACTAGTGTTTCTCCCGTGCGATGCGCGGTAAAAATTATTTATTAACTTGTCTATATTAAACCCTTATATTTTTATTAATATTTTTAAACATTCAATATATATGGATAGTCAATTAAAAATATTAATTAAAACTCATATTTTAAATTTGAATTTTATTTTGCTTATCTAATGTCATATATGTCCAATTAAAAATATTAAAATATACGAAATTGATATACAATACGTTATAAATATTTTAAGATAAAAAATTATTGAATTTTAAAAATATGAGTGAAAAGTATAATATTAAAAAATTAATATGTTGACATCAAATTATTAATTTTGGTAGAGAGTGAAATTCATCCATTCACCATGAAACCGTATAAATAAATTTGTTCAAGTAGGCTTTTAACTTTTTTTTGCGAACTTCAAATTTTTATATGTATGTATATAGATAGATATTAAACAACATAACTCAATAATAATAAATTCTAGTTGTAGTAAATCCACCAAAACTTTTGGTGATTTTGCACCTAATCTATCAAAAATTGTTTTATTAATATATATATATATATATATATATATATATATATATATAATTAATCCTATATATATTGGTGTATAAATTACTAAACTTTATTAAAATTTGGTGCGTATACCATTAAACTTAATTTTTAATTAGTGCTTTTCAAAATAAAAAATATGTTCACGCGTGAGACTTAGAGAAATGCTTACTACCAAATTTCTCGTAAATTTACTCCAATTAAAAAAATACACAAAATTCTTCAGCAATTTTACCATCTCCTTCTTCGCACTGTAGTATATCGCCTAGAATGAGCATTCATCTCTTGATGTCATTTTTTGGTCTTGTGCTTTCATATTCTTATATTTTATTTGCTAACAATTGATTTTAGGGTGATTTACATACATGTTCAAAAAATTTACTATATTTACGAATAGGTGCACAATTTTTGCACAAAAGCACATTTTTTTTTCTGCACAACACCAATTTGTAAATATAATAATTTTTTTGAACCTATATGTAAATCACCCTTGATCTTAATACAAAAAAATCCCTTACATATTAAAATTGGGAAAGAATGAACCAAACTTAGTGGTTTAAGTGTCAAATTTTATTAGTTTGCATATATTAATGCAAAAAAATGTAGTGAGGTGATTTAGGTGTAAACTTATTAAAAGTTTATTGGATTTAATGCAGTTAGACCTAATAACAATTACAATACAAATTTATGAAAAAGTATTGATTTAATTAAAACTATTATGTTGATTGGAAAATGACACTTAAATTTAACCAAATGTTTGATTTTTTTTTCAAGGCCTAATAAATTAGATTGTCATTTCTATTATAAATCCACAAAGCTAATATGATTAAATTAGATTGAGAAAATGCAAAGACATTTGCAAAACAACTAATATTAAAATGGTTAATATGAAAATTTTAAGGGTTGAAGTCTTGGGTTCGTGATACTGAGAAAAAAAAATTATTTCCTTTTGTGGTGGTGGGGTGGTTTCCCCCTTGTGGATTACGACTCCAGCTATGTAGCGAATCTGAGTTGCAATTTCAGGTCGTTCTCCTGTTGTCGTAGTTATGATTTTGATCTGTAGCAAGATAAAATGATGTGTTATGTAGTAGAAAAAACTATTGTAATTGATTATTATAAATTTCTATTGTAATTAATTTTCTTTAAAAAACTAATATTAAAATGAAACGAAATTCATTACTAATTAAAAATTCAAACAACATATAATTGTAATGGTATAATTACCATTTATCTAGAAAAAAAAACTAAAATATCTTTTAAAAAAAATTTCTAAAAAGAGTATGTACCACATATAAAATAATTAAGAGTAAATTTTATATAAAAATAGTTTATAATAAGCTTCTAATGAAATTATTTTAAAATATTAAATATTTGGTTAAATGTATCAAAATATTCGTCAACAGGAGTATAAATAATTGGGGTCAGTAAAATATATAACATAATATTATTGACTCAAAATTTTGATACATTTATTAAGATTTTTAATACTTCTGATTAAATATTTTATATTTTAAAATTGATTTATGAACTATTTTTATACTACTCCCTCCGTCTTTCTATAAGTTGCTCATGTTGCCATTTTCGTCCGTCTTTCTATAAGTTGCTCATTGCTTTTTTACCTTTTTTGGAAACTACTATTCACTTCTTTATTATTATTTTCAATATTTTTTATACTATTTTCATTACTTTTTCACTTTTCTCCATCACATCACTCATACTTTTTCACTTTTTCTATCACATCACTTATACTTTTTCACTTTTTTCATCACATCACTTATACTTTTTCACTTTTACCTTAATTCGTGTGCCCAAAAGCAACGAGCAACATATACAAAGACGGAGGGAGTACATTTTATCAATATATGATTTTAATAGATCTATAATATAATTAAACAATAACTGCTATTTGTGTACACTTGGCGGTGCCAGTTGCCCAACACATATGTGCAGTGCGGTAGGCTATAGCCTATACATCTCATGAACAGTAAAATAGGCTATACATAATACTCCTTCTGTCCCATAGAAATTTGCACATTTTCCTTATTCGGACGTTCCACACAAATTTGCACACTACTAAAAAAGGAAACATTGATTTACGTGCACACTCACAAACCTATACACATATTTACCCATATGTCACCACTTTATATATAAAACACATTTTCCTTAAAAAATGTGCCGTCCCGTAGGGTGCAAATTCCTACGGGACGGAAGGAGTACATGTTAGGAACAGCAAAATGGGCGGAAGTGTGAAATTACCGTTATGCCCACCTATTGTGTTTTTATACTCCCTCCGTCTTTGTATATGTTGCTCGTTGCTTTTGGGCACACGAATTAAGGTAAAAGTGAAAAAGTATAAGTGATGTGATGAAAAAAGTGAAAAAGTATAAGTGATGTGATAGAAAAAGTGAAAAAGTATGAGTGATGTGATGGAGAAAAGTGAAAAAGTAATGAAAATAGTATAAAAAATATTGAAAATAATAATAAAGAAGTGAATAGTAGTTTCCAAAAAAGGTAAAAAAGCAATGAGCAACTTATAGAAAGACGGACGAAAATGGCAACATGAGCAACTTATAGAAAGACGGAGGGAGTATATACTAGTATTGGATAAAATTATTAATTTATTTAAAAATTATGATTAAATAACATATAAAATAAAATTTTAAGATTATAGATAAATATATTCATATCGATTGAATAGACTTCTTTTTATCATTTAATTCATATATAGTAGGTCATAAAGAAACGATGAAGATTTCTCATTATTATTAATTTAATTTTTCTTATAATCTCTTCTCATCTAAAAAATACGCTCTACTATTATCAATTTTTGTGTTTAATCAATCCATATACAATCTTGGTTTGACTTTCAATTGTGGCTTCCATAACGAATGGTGAGATTGATCCCCAAATTAGTAGGTCCTAATGACGAATATCAAATCGTAATTTTTTTTTATTTACAATTATTCCAACGTGTATAGTAATATACTTAATGATGACTACAAAAATATGTTTAAGATACGTATAACATGATGTGCACTATTGAATAAATATGAATGAAATGTTCTTTGCCCAAATCTATTACAAATGATATGATATTACATTTATTTTTAACAGTAATACTTATTTCACATGGAATGTCCATTTAAAAAAATAAAAAAATAGTAAATTATAATATTAATGCTTAATAAAAAAAATTAATTAGAAATTAAATCAACACTACATTTAGTTGTAAATAATATCACCGCCTTCTCATTAATGACAATCTGATTTCGAATATTAGATACTTGTAAATAAATCATTATCTTTAAATATCGCGAATTAGTGTTTTAGAATAGTTACAATAATATTTACAAATAGTAATTAATTTAAAATTCTAAATTAAATTATAATTAAGTTTTCTTGATATATTTATATATTATAGTATTTAAAACCAAATCAATTGGAAGTCCACACACTTAAATTTTTAGGAGGAAAATGTGCAATTTGCACCCTTTAAGAAAGTAATGATATATTTTTTAATATATGTATATTTTTGTAAGTCTGTGCACAAATTAATGTTCTATTTTTTTGGTAATGTGTAAATTCATATGAGACAGTCAAATAAAGCAAGTGTACAAGTATATATGAGATGGAAATATTATTTAGATTGAATATCAGTTTAGCTAATAATAATTAAATATCTTATAAATAATTTCTTTCAAGAAATAGAGGAATTTTTTTTTTTTGTCGATTACTTATATTGTTTGATCCATATACAATACTACATTTGTTTCGTACCAAGATAAATAAATCTTACATGATTTTGTCATTTAGGTTGTTTTAAGATAAGCTTTATATTTTGGAAGTAGTTTTTATAAAAACACTGGGAATCCTTATTGAGATTAATTTAACCTTCTCTCCTCACCTGTATTTAATACATTGACAATTTTTTTTTATGTTACACAGTAATATTTTTATAATTACTCAGATTGCTTTTTACTTTAAATATTTTTATTTACTATTAAAAATTATATATTTCACCAAATCCAATATTTAATTGGAATACAAGGTGTATATTATAAACATTATAAACTAAAATTAAATGAGTATATGACTATTTTAATCATACTAAATATAGCTTAAATACTGTTAAGTACTACTAAATATTTATTATTTTTTATTCTGATCAATTCTAAATATATTAAAAAAGTATTTTTAATATTTTAATTTTTTGCAATGTTACATTGTATTGATTTACAAAAATTATATTCTAATATTTAATGTATTATTTTAATATATTCTCGATAAGATCGAGTACTTTAAATTTATATTATTTTTAATATATATAAGTATGTAAACAACTTGATCATATATAAAACACTTTCCAATACTTTGCAATAAAATAACTTATGTCCTTCATTTATATAATATATACCTTTTAAAATGACACATATATATGAATTAGTTTCACTCAATACTTTTTCACATATATATATATTAATATGACATATTTAAATATAGATTAAAGTTATATTTATATGAAATAAAATAAAATTATTTGACACTAACATAGAAAATAAATTTACTACTGCACTTTTGTACTTTTGACCAAGAAAAATTGCATACTTACCAGTTACCAATAACAATTAGCCATAAATAAAGTAGATGCATTAATACAAACCACCCAGCACATATGATTAATGTGAATTTTTTTTGAAATTCCTTCTTTATTTGCCTATTGTATAGGATTTCGTGTACTTTTTTATACTAAAATAACTAATTGAGCTTAATTGTAAAAAAATATTTTTGTATTGTTATTTTGTAGAAAATGATAGTATTTTCAAGTAAATATTTGCTAAATTTTATTCGAATCAATTAAAGATGTAAGGCAAAAAAAGAAAAAGAAAAAAAAAAGGTATCGGTGGATACAATTATTTAGGATATTTAGTTAAATTAAATGGCTCAATTAATTATATATATATATATATATACTTATATATACTGTTTTCTTTAAATTGAACACTTTCTAGGGTTACTAATAAATCTGAATTTTTAAATTTATTTAAATTATATTTGATGACTATTTATGATGGAGTGATGATATAAACTAATTATTTTTATATGCAACCTTTGAAAAAGAAAAAATTATCCAAAAACCTACTTATAACCAAGGATGAAAATATCGGTATCGACGAAAATATCGGTACCCTGAATTTATGGATATATCGGTGGAAATATCGATATCGAATATCGATATCGGTAAAAAATAGAAAATTCACGGAAATTTCATTAAAATGATGGAAATTTAACATGAAATTTTAGACAATATTATTACTAGTCTTAATACATTAATTGAACTTAAAATCTCAATAAAATGATAATCTTACAACAAACATATCAAGAAAACATACGTAAGACATATAAAACGATACAACAATTGTTCATAATTATTGAATATTACACAACTAATATCAAAGTGATGTCCTATGAGCCTCAAATGTAAAAGAAGAAAGACCATCTTGGTCTAAGCAATAATGGTACCAAGTCATCAAATTAGAGAAAAAAAAATTCCGGAAAATTCCGGAAATTTCCCGAATTTTCCGAAATTTTGACCGATAAATTACCGAAATTTCCACGATATTTCTCGATAATCTGCACATTTTGAATTACCCTGGACCGATATCGAAATTTCGCCGAAATTTCCCGAAATTTTACCGAAATTTGACCGAAATTTTGGAAAAATAATCGTTCAAGTGAATTTCCATATCGGTACCCTCAAATTTCCGAAATTTCGACAATGCATGCCACGTGGCCATCAACTACACAACCTTTGTGGAGTATGCTGTCTATATTAACTTTCGTTCACGCGCACAAATATTTAGCCGGGAAAAGTGTAGTTTACGCACTGTGCTATTTATATATATATATAGATATAGATGTGCATCTATGTTGCACGGGTGCGGATACGCAAATGCGGATGCGATACGATACGAGTTTGAGGATACGAGTTTTTTAAAAAATCAGGATGCGATTCGTTAAGGATACGTCTATTTATTTATATTTTTATTATATATAATATCTAATATATATATATTTTTTATAAAAAAATTATAAATCAATTATAAATCATTTATATTTTTATCACCTAAAATTTGAGTATATTCAATAATATAATATAATTATGTAAAAAAAAATATCAATTCGAGTTACATTAGTTCAATACATAAATCATAATAGTAAATTCAAACTAAAACAAGTGTCAAACTATCAATTTAACTTATACGAAATAATAAAATTCAATTTAAATAATATATTTAGTGCTTATAAATAAGATTCGTGTAGTGGATTCGAGAATCTGTTAGCTGAATTCGCCACGTGGCAGATGGATTCGCCACGTGGAGAATCCGACACGAGAATTCGAGAATCTTACCATTTTTAGGGTACAGGTGCAAATCCAATACTACAATATAACATTTTTAGAATAATCTGTGTATCATAGATGTGCATCGATATTTTTGAGGTTTCGACAGACATTGGGACAATTAAATGACCAAATTTCAGCTGTGTGAATGAAAATGGTGAAGCCGAAACAAAGAATGAACGAACAACGATTTGATGATAAGAGAACTCCTCTGCGAAATCTCCATCTCAATCGACTCCAATTTCAAAATTCCCATTCCAAAAAATGCTCAAATGTTTCTTCTGCTGGTACTTCTGTTTCCGTTGAAGCTCCGAATGCTTCTCCGACTTCATTAGCTTCGTCTTCTTCAACAATTTCATCCAGACTAACAAACAATGTGTCTGCAACATCGTCTTCGGTTTCTGTAAAATGGAAGCCTGGAAATGAAGTACCGAAGAAATCATTTTCGGAGCGACAGAGGTCTAATCTTCGATTTGGTAAAGTGGCAATTTCAAAGAAAGGGTTTGAGGAAATGGGGGAAGATATGAAGAATTCTAATGGATTATCTATTTCGGATGGTACAGAGTGATTTACTCCTGTGGGGAAAATGGCGGATTTTATGAGGTTTGATAAATGCGAGAGACGATTCAGTTTCAACAATTGGTAATGATGATAGTGCTACTTCTCTAAAAACACCTCCGGTGGAGGTCTCAGTGTCTCCTGAAATCCACTCCAAAATGGCGAGCTCATAATCATCTGCAACGCCTGTTTGTTATGGCGCAGGGGGTCTCCGATAAGAGAAAGTGCAGGCCAAGAGGGAGTCTCAGAGGAGGGATTCAGAGGGTTAATCTTTTTGATGGTGATTCTTCGATTCCTTTGCTTACTGAGGCTTCTGTGCGGTGGGAGGCAGAAATTAGGCAAGAGGAGTGCAAGATGATTAATGGTAATGCCTCTTTAGCATTTGATTTAGTGCCTTCACCTTCAACATTTTGTGGAAATGTATCTGAATTGGGGTGTGATAGTTTATTAGATGATTCTGAATTTAAAGGTTTCTTAGCACATTCAGACAAGGGAATGGGAATGTGAGTCGCAATGAGGTAGAATATAGCTCTGCATTTTCTTTTAAGTGGTGGAAATATCATTCGAGCTTTGGATGGTCAAAAGTGGATGCACAACATAAAAATGTTGTTCAGTTTGAAATTGATTCAATAACAGAAACTCTAAATGCTGTGAGCATTTCACCTAGAACTAGAAGTGAGACGTCTGATTCCGTTTTCCCCCTTCAGCTTCAAGAAAATGTTAGACACCTGATTCCGTTTTGTTCTTGGGTTTCTGATTCCACATTAGAGGACATATCATTGTCCCAGGCAAAGATATCATGGAGAGATGGATTAGTGTACAAAGTTGACGAAAATGATGATTTTGATTGCACCCCTTGTTTATCAGACGAAGAAAACGATGTGTTCTGGCAAGCAGATAGTGTCATACCAACTGCCGGAATCTGAAGGTTCCTGCCAGGTGCAGGTAAGAAAAAGCACTTATGAACAAATTGCTAATATTTTTGCAGCCAAAGGCCTGATAGTGGGATGCTTAGGGACAAGTTAAAGATGCATGTTAGAGTGAACACATTTTGCTTTCTATAAGTAGATTCATGACTGAAAAACTCATTTTCATCAACTAGTTTCTGTTTGCTCAGGATTCATGTTACTTTTATGCATAGAATTCTAAAATTCCTAGCATGGTTCACGTTAGGTAGGAAAGAGTAGTCAAAACTCTTAAAGTCATAAGTAGGGACATGCATATTGTCAAGAAAACTTCATCTAGCTTTTTAAGTCTCTGATATCATGATGATTCTAAGGCATGTTTAGCAAATCCGTTGACATTGTTATCCTACTCTGTAGATCATGATAACCTAAATTTTCATGTTAAAGATCCCAAACGCAACTGTATGCTCATCTGTAATGCTTATTCTGAATCAATACTAAGAATTCATTTTTTGTTAATTCTTCAGTGGGAAGACAACGGAAGCAGCAGCACACAAAGGAGAGGTGGGCGGAATTAAAATGGGAATGGGAAGAGTAAGGGGAAGGGAAAGGGTCAGAAACAAGGACAGGGACGTGGAGGACACAGCTCAGAGTATGTGGCTATAGAAGCTGCTTCTGATAATAGTGAGAAGTTTAGTGTAAGCAAAACAAATCCGGTCCCTCCCTCATATGCCAGATGGCACTAAGGGGTTCTCTATGGGTCGAGGAAAGGCCGTAGCTGTAAAAATTGTTGTAGGAATGTAGGTGGTACGAGGATAGGTTTGTGTTGACTGAGAGTTGAATGGTGAAATTTGGAGAACCCTGACTATACTTTTATGGTTCCATGCGACATTTGACTTGAGTGCGTGTATGGAGTAAAACTTGTTTTTACTACTATTGGATGAGAACCTTTGATCTTCGAGCACTCAGCTTCTCCATCCAAATATGCGATTGTAACATCTGTAATGCCACTTATTAGGGAAAACATATATGAACCTGGTTCACAAATCTGAGTTCCGTGAGCTCCATTGATCCCACCCAAAGGTCCATTCTGTAAATGGGTCAAACAAGTTCACACAGTGTAGCACGCTTATTTAAGCTTTGAATATTCTTATATTTATCTCGTAGCCCTTTAGTTGTAGCATTGGCTTCATTGATGAGGCAGGAAGAAACAAAGAATCTCAAACGATTGAGTAATTGTAAGAAAAAGTCATCTCTGTTACATATGAGAAGATCATTTCGCAATCTCCATTCAATCCAAAATGTGTACGTCTTTCTGAAGTCATTTGGGTGCATCTCTCTGCGTAATAGCTTATAGCATGCTAGATGTAAATATTCTCAAAGATTTGACGTTTTCTAACTTAATTCATGAGCATATTGAATCTCCTGATCTGGGAAAGTAGTTCGCTGTTTGGGTAACTGGAAATGATTATTTTCATTGCATTTCTTGTCTGAGTTGACCTTTTTTTTTTTCATGGCAAAGAGCTGGCTCAAGATGTCAACAATGGTGATAAATGAGATCTCACGAATGGATGCAAGTTCCTCGATTATCTGCCTACAGAACCTGGAGATCCATCAAAGAAAGGGCTTCACCATCAATGGGCAAAATGGAAGTGGACAGTGCTTTTCTCTCTGATTTCTCACCAAAAACAAGTCAAGAGTAGTTAACTATACAAGTTCATTGTTGTTTCAGTTATAGAGAATATTGTACTGAAATGTCTTACTACATTTCCTGATATAGAACCCTGAATTCCTTACCGTTGATTTTCTTTTCTTTTTTATGGCATACTTAAATCACAAATTAATACTATATGACATCTATTTTGGGTTAAAAGGAAATGATGATTGATTAGGGTCATAATTGCATGTTTTTGCATCCATTTCTATATGGTTTTGATGTGCTTATGTTCATATTTGACCCTTAAATGCTATACTTTGTGTATTTAACCCCTTTTGGCTAGAAAATTATGTTTTGTAGTGAAAACGAGCAAAACCGGCGAAAAACGAGCAAGTTTGAGAAAAGTTCGAAATTATGGAGTTGAGCCAAATGGTGCAATTGATGTCCCATGTTGAAGAGCTTGAAGAGAGGGTCGCAACGAAAGAAGAATCGAGTCGATCGGAGTTCTAGAGCTCAAGATATGACAAAAACAAGGAAGTCACGCATCGACCGAGACTAAGGCCTCGGGCGACACGGGTTCCTTCTTCGGAAGACAGACATGTGTCGACCAAGATCTCTGGAAAGACATGCAATTGTCGAGCTAGCTGTCGACCAAGCTTGGTCGACAGTTGCACAACTCTTGGACGACAAGGGGGCCTTTTGTCGACCAAGCTGTCTACCGAGCTTGGTCGACAGGTGGCCAAGTCTTGGGCGACAGCAGCTCAGAAACTCGGATTTTCAGGGCTATTTTCGTATTTTTGCGCGTTTAATGAAGGGCATATTGGACCAAGCATTTTGAGCACTATAAATACTCAAGGATCAGATTCTCAAAGGATGATCTTCATTAGTTAGTTCTTAGATTAGTTTAGAGGGAGAATTAGGTAGTTACCAAGTGGGTTCTTAGTTAGATTCAATCTTCTTTCTACCATAACTTTTGATCTAGCCATTAGATCTTTAATCCATTTTTGCCATTGTAATCTACATTGAATTTCCTACGTTTCTACGGTTCAATTTCTTATTTCAAGTTGTGGATAAAGACTTAGCAATTTGGAGGTTTGTAGCTTGCACTCAATTCATCTTCTTATGGTAAGAATTCCTTTAATTCTCTTGTTCTAGTTAATAATCATGATGTTTACATTCTTAATTGCAGTAGTTAGATTCCAATTAGCCATGGGCTAATCCCTTTGTGTGTTGGTGTATGACTCCTATGGAGTAGTATGGTGAATATTTTGATCTTTTGATTGCTATGAATCGTTGTATGATCAATTCTCTACTTTAATGGATTGTATGAATACCTTGCATGTGTAGTTAATCCTAAGGGCCATTAGGAGATAGTCTCAAT
>JAPKLY010003377.1:0-19031 GCA_026898435.1 Prunella vulgaris | reverse complement strand
AGCAACATTTAATATGATAGTAACATAAATATAATATTATATGATATAATATTATTTTTTTTTTTTTATTTTTTTTTTTACTAACACATTAATATAAAAGAGAAAAAAGAAAATTATGTAATTAAAGAAAAAAAGAAAGTATATGAAATACATGCCTGATGCCTCGGAAAGGCGTTGGAAGTTGGAATTGGTTAGTCGCGTTAATCATTCTCGCGCGAGAATTGAGTATAATTCTTTTGGAGGGTATGTCCGACAATTTCCTTTTTTTTTAGTTTATTTTTAGTAATTTCTACTGTAGAAATTTTTATATAAGTTTTTATCTTTAGATTTTAAACCCAATTTAAACTTTAATTTTGGTTTTCTTTTTTTGAAAATACATCATAACACACTAAACTGTGTATATATATACCTTTTTTTAATTGGGGTATTATTGATTACTTTTTGGGTATTACTTATTATTTTGTAGGATATTATCAAAACATACAGTAAACATCAAATTATGTATTTTTATTTTGTATTTTGGATATTATTGATTAATTCTCAAAGTATTATTAATTACATTTTTTAAATAGTTTTTTTAGAAATAAGTGTCTAGTATACACTTACGTGTATACAAGAATTGCTCAAAATGACAAGAGTTTATGATTATTTTGATTAAGAGGAACACTCATGTGAAACGTTTCACGGTGTAAAATATATCATATTAAAAATTCGTGGATCCTAACCGGGTCGGGTTGGATTTGATCTCTTTTTAAAAAAAAAAAAATCGCAACTATGATTCCAGATATTTTTGCTCCCAGGTATGTTACTATTTGACCAAATGCATGTTACTAATAAGCAAAATGTGTGTTACAATTAGATTAAATATTTTTTCTTTACATATATTCATTTGTTTTTGTAGAAATAACATTTTTTCATACAATCTAATAATAAATGTTTGTTACTATAAAAAATATTATTTTTTTCATAAATATTATGAGAAAATAATATATTTTCTTATAATAACACACATTTTACTTTTGTATTATATGAAAAATTATTTATTATATAAAAATAAATGAATATATATATATATATAAAGAACAACATTTCATAAGATTGTAACACACATTTGCTCCCCCAATTTGTGTTACAATATGGGCAAATACGTGTTACTGTAAGAGAAAATGTACTTTTATAAGAATAAGTATATGTGTTTTAATTTAATCACCATTCTATTAAATCTAGGTATATTGATTCATATATTAATACACTTTTTTACTATATTATATGTGTTATTATATAAAAAATAATTATTTCTATACCAATAAATATATATGAAAAACCAATATGTTTTCTTATAGTAACACACATGATTTTTCTCTTATATTATGTTAAAAACTATTTATTCTATAAAAATAAATGAATATATGCAAAATAAAAACTTTTTATAAGATTGTAACACACATTTGCTCTAATAGTAACATATATTTGCTCCCCAATTTGTGTTACTATATGGGCAAATGTGTGTTACAATATGGGCAAATACGTGTTACTGTAAGAGAAAATGAACTTTTATAAGAATAAGTATGTGTTTTTTTAATTTAATAATCATTCCTTTAAATCTAGGTAGATTGATTTCATATATTAATACACTTTTTTACTATTTTATATGTGTTATTATATAAAAAATAATTATTTCTATACAAATAAATAAATATTTATGAAAAACCAATATGTTTTCTTATAGTAACACACATGATTTTTCTCTTATATTATATTAAAACTATTTATTCTATAAAAACAAATGAATATAAGTAAAATAACAACTTTTTATAAGATTGTAAGACACATTTGCTATAATAGTAATATATATTTGTTCCCCAGTTTGTGTTACTATAGAATAAAATGTATTTTTCTTAAGAACAAATTTTTTTTAAAATTTAATCATCATCCTTTAAAGCTAGATATATTGATTCATGTAATAACACACTTTTTACTATTTTATATGTGTTATTATAAAATAAAATAATTATTTATATACAAACAAATATATACTTATGAAAATGTAATTTTCTTTCTTATAATAACACACATTTTGCTCTTACATTGAATGAAAAAATGTTATTTCTACAAAAACAAGTGATATATATGTAAAAAAAACATCATTTTGTCTAATTGTAACACACATTTTGCCTTAAAGTAACATGCATTTGCCTAAAAAGTAACATACCTGGGACCGAAAAATCTAGAAATAGTGCTTGCGCGAGAATTTGAGAAATTTACCCAAATTCGACCCGACCCGGCCATGGATCCGCGAATTTTATGTATATAATATGTTTCACACCGTTAAACGTTTCATATAAATTTTGCCTTTGATTAAAATATATTGAGTTAGAAACTTCCAATTTTTAAAAAGTGAAAGTATGAAACTTAATTGGCGGTTGGGATATTTCTTTAATGATTTATTCATTTAATACAAGGATGAAAGAACTCAAAATCTAGCTCGACTCGACTTGTTCAACTCTAATTAATCTTGAGTTCGAATTTGAGTTTGAAATTTACGAACAAAGTTTGACTTGATCTCAAATATTTTGAAAAAGTGTATTTAATTGATACTACCAACTTCATAATTCAATATATTCACATTTTCATACTTCATTAAAAATAAAACTATCATCAGTTCATCAATTCGAATGATTTGAGAAATAGAGTTGTATTATTAAGTAAAATATTATAATTTTATACCCTAAATTATGTAATATTTACAAAATAATATTTATTTTTTAACCTACCGAGCGACTTGCGAGCTTATTGAGTCGAACACATTAAGCGAACGAGTATTTTTTGAGCTTGAGCTCTGCTCGTTTAACACATCGAGTCGAGTCAGCTCACGAGCGGCTAGTTTCATTTAATAGCTCTAGTTCGAGACACGGAGGGGGAAAATTTATTCCCTCTTCTGATGGTCCTCTTTGTAGTCGAATGGTGGTTCTCCTCTTGTGGAGGTTGCAGTTCCAAGTAGTCCTCCTCTTGTGGTGTTTTTCAATTCGAAATGATGTGTCATACATCCTGGTGTTAGAAGGAATTATTATAATTGATTATCTTAAAATATTATTATAATTAATTATTTTTTTGAAAAAAATTATTTCTATTGTAATTGATTATTCTAGAAAATTGTTGTAATTGATTGGTTTTTTAAAAATATCTATATTTATTTTATATTAAAAGTATTTTTAGAGGTTAATAGTGAAGAAAAAAATTTGATGTATGAATCTCCTTCAGTTTTCTCTCTCCACCCTTCAACTTCGTTAATTAAGTGAGTATTTTAGACATAATTGCAGAATTAAAAGATATTTTTTATTCACAAATAAGATTTAACCCTCAAGAAGGCATATAGGATGCAAATCATCTTCATTTATTTTTATATATTATCTATTTGAGTAAGTCTCTTGTGCACCAGTTACACCGTGCAACTCAAGTTCATTTTTAAAAAGTTAAACAAAATACCACTAAAAAGTTAAACAAATTATTACTGAAAAGTTAAACAACTAAAGATACACTTTTCAGTAATAACTTGTGTAACTTTTTAGTAGTATTTTGTTTAACTTTTCAAAAATACACTTGAGTTGCACGGTGTAACTGGTGCATACAAGACTAAGCCTATATATTTGCAGTGAGATACATATATTATGTGATGTTTTCATATTTTTATTTTATCACTCATATGATATGTGTGATGTTTTTGAGATGATCATACAGAGTTTTATTCTAATTTAAAGTGGATTTTTAGGATTACTCAGTCTTTAAATTGGATATCGAATACTAAAAAAATCAGTTTACTATTATTGAAAAATAGAGACCTCTAAATCAGTACAAATATAATGATATGTGAAAAAATTTCAATTCCAACAAGTATTTTTTTAATGACTTAAATTCAATTGAAATTACTGTTGAAATAAATAATCCAACGGAAAAAACTATATTTTCTATTGGAATTTGACTTTTTTTTTCAGTAAAAATTGAGTATCAAACTCATAATAATATATACCGATAAAAATGATGTTAAATAAAATTAAAACATAAGGCTTTAAGAAATTTTTTGTAATTGAAAATTAAATTTTATATTTTGCCACGTAATTTAATTTTTATTACGGATCTGTCACATACACGCCTCATAAACAACATATAAAGACAAAAGCGTCTATAATCTTTAATTGCAAAAAAGAAAAAAGAGGTAGATTGGCTTTTTTTTTTAACAAAATCCAAAATTTTAGCCTAAAATGCAATTCAGAAAATTAATATGATTTAAATTGCAATTAAAACTTGAAATTTTTGTGATATTTTATAAATTTTATATGGACATATGTCACGTAGGTGCCACGTAAATTTTGGGTAGAGACAGATTTGCATGTAAGTCTTTAATTACAAAAAAATAAAATAACTTTAAATTATTTTAAAAGATAAAAAATTTTAGCTTAAAAATGCAATTATGAAAAAATATTGTAAATTAAATTGCAATCAAGCCTCTTTTTGTTCAGTACTTTATTATAAATTTATGTTTCTAAATGTACAAGAAATTATAACAAAAATGTTGGAGAATTTATTTCGATTTTAGAAAAAAGACACTCAATGTAGGGAAATTTTTCATATTTGATCCCGTAACTTAGTCTGATTCCATTTTTCATTGGGTTAATTCTACATAAATACTGAACCTTTTACTCAACTTTCAATTTAATCCAGAGCTTTACGATTATTATAAAAAATTTCAACCTTTTAAAGATTTTCAATTCGATACACATTTTTTTCCCCATCAGCAACTGATGACGTGTCTCGCCGGAGCCCGTGAAATGTTGTCACGCTGGCGTACACGTGTGAAATACTTTTTTGGTTAATTCTATATATATACACCACCTTTTACTCAACTTTCAATTTAATCTCGAGTTCACGATTATTATAAAAAATTCCAACCTTTTAAAGAATTTCAATTCGATATACATTTTTTTCCGCCCAGCAACTAATGACGTGTCTCGCCGGAGCGCGTGAAATGTTGTCACGCTGACGTACACGTGTGAAATTACTTTTTTATATTTTATTTTTTTGCACATCATATATCAAAATCTAAGATTTTTGGGCGATTTTGTTAATGGTTTTGAGTTCGTTTCAAGTCCCTCTTGAATATATGATGTGAAAAAAATTAAAATATAAAAAAGTAATTTCACACGTGTACGCCAGGGTGACAACATTTCACGCGCTCCGGCGAGACACGTCATCAGTTGCTGGTCGGAAAAAAAAAGTGTATCGAATTGAAACTCTTTAAAAGGTTGGAATATTTTATAATAATCGTGAACTCATGATTAAATTGAAAGTTGAGTAAAAGGTGGTGTATTTATATAGAATTAACCAAAAAAGTATTTCACACGTGTACGCCAGTGTGACAACATTTCATTCGCTCCGGCGAGACACGTCATCAGTTGTTGGCCGGAAAAAAAATGTGTATCGAATTGAAACTCTTTAAAAGGTTAAGATTTTTTATAATAATCGTGAAGCTCAAGATTAAATTGAAAGTTGAGTAAAAAAGTGGTCTATTTATATAGAATAACCCTTTTTCATTCTATGTATTTTTATTTTATCAATTTAATTCCTAAAAATTTTAAATTCTCACCGGAATCATCACATTAAGTGCACATAATCACTTTTACTATTTTGGTAAAGTATTGTATAAAAAAAGTTTATGATAAATTTATCATAAACAAGTTTTAAAGTATCAAATATTTAACCAGATGTATCAAAAATCCCATCAGGTGTATCAAAAGTTGAGGTTAATTAAACATATACATTGAACTAATATTTTTATAAATATTATAATAATAATAGTTGATATAATAATATTATTTATTTTAAGATTATAGACATTTAGAAATTTATGATCAATAATAATTATTATCTTTATTTTAAGAATGTAAGTCTATATCTATTAGTAATTATTATTTTAATTCTCACTCGTCTTTAGGGCTGTAAATGAATCAAATATTTTTTTTGTTTGATTCGATATTCATATTCGAATTTTGATATTTTTATCCAAAATTTTATAATTCAAATTCGATTACAAATATTCGATTATTATTCAAATACAAATATAAAATTATGATATTTGATTCTATTTGATTCGTTTACAACCCTATGTGCGACTCATGTGATGATTCTTGTGAAAATTTAAATTTTTTTGAGAGAATTAGATTGAAATCAATAACTTCAAAATAAAAAATTTAGTACAGAAAATAAAAATCAACCTAAATTAAAGGAGAAAGTCTTTTGTGCATCAAATGCACCGTACAACTCAAGTATATTTTTAAAAAATTGCACAAAATACTATTAAAAAGTTATACTCCCTCCGTCCTAGAACTACTTTTATAGTAATTCTAGGCACGCGAACCAAGAAAAAGTGAGTATGTGAGTGTAAAGTTAAATAATAAAATAAGAAAAAGTGTATTTTATTGACTTTTGTGAGTGCAAAAAGTTTCCTTTTTAAGTATGTAAAAGTAGAGTTGGGACGTTCAAATAAGAAAAGTGTGAAAGTAGTTTTGGGAGAATAACAATAAGTTAGATTTTTCAATGATATTTTATAAATTTTTAAAAAATATATTTGAATTATAGTATTTGGTGCATATAAAACAAATGCAAGTTAAAGAACAAAAATAAAAATTTCCCAATATGAAATGGTAAAGTGATAATTCTCATAATTATGAGGACAGGTATGGAAACATAATCATTTTGTCTCGATCTTCTTCGGTTCTAATATTAAAAAGTTGGGTAGGGTCTGCTACAAAATGCTATTACCACACCAATTATAGTACGCATTTACTAATCTAGGGGTATGTTTTTGTTACACGATAAAGGTGTTCAAGATTGTGTCACTTATCTATGAATTCCAAAATGAGTTTTTTTATTTTTTCCCACAAAACATGTTATTTTAGAATTAATTTCATATATTTTATTAGAGTGTGTCTGGGGTGCATCTCATGCATCCTTAATTGAGCCTCAATTTCAAAATTAATTTTGACCAATTCATATTTGAAATTGAGCAAGTCAAAATTAAAATTAATATTGAACCAAAATTCTACGTGCATACTGTTGTTACTAATTTATCGGACTTTATGTGGCTATATAGGTGTCTCCGATAGATCAATAACAAACAATTATAAGTGAATTAACAATCTAAAAACGAAAACAATGCGGGAGGAGCTTGAGAGCAACTCCCCTGAATATGGCTTTGAGTGCTCCAAAAAGAGCCCCCTAGCATGTGTATGTATTATCTCATGAATAGTGTCCTGTACAAATGAGGAGGAGGCCCTCTATTTATAGAGTAGAGGGCCAACTATAAAAACAAAAAAGACCTATCTGTCCATTCTAATTGGGCCTATTACATTTAATCATAAAAAGGCATAGACTATTACATTAGAGAAATTTGGCCCATTTGGGAGTAAACCCGGGTTCCAGTTGACCCTGGTTTGGAGGCCCGAAATCGTATTATTTTGGTCACAACAATAGCCCCCAAGATTGGGCTTTGACTTTAGTCGGAGTTCGATCTTAAAGCAATGCTCTTCTCTGTATCTTCGTTTTCCACCGGGTTGGGAGATTCATTTTTAGTCCCCAAGCTGGCTAGCAGGATGACTTTGATACGTCGATAGGTCTTTGATAGTTCTATTGAGGCACATCGCCAGAAAAGGTGGGGTAATCATGCATGTAAAGGTGTATCGCCTTAGAAGGCGGAATAATCATGTCTGGTAAGGTGCATCACCTGAGAAGGTGGAATAATCATTCCTATTAGGGCGCATCATTTGAGAAGACGGGATAATCAGGCCTGTAAAGGTGCATCGCCTGAGAAGGGGGAATAATCATGTCTTTATAGGCGCATCGTCTAAGAAAGCGGAATAATCATGCTGGTTAAGGCGCATCACCTGAAAAGGTGGAATAATCATGCCTGTAAAGGTGCATCACCTGAGAAGGTCGAATCATGTCTTCAAGAATCGAGATTTCGAGAAGGCGCATTGCCAATGGAAGCGGGATCATGCTTACGAGGAGGCGCATCGCCAACGAAGGTGGAATCATGCCTTCAAGAATCGAGATTTCGAGAAGGCTCATAACCACTTAAGGCGGGATCATGCCTACGAGGAGGCGCATCACCATTTAAGGTGGGATCACACCTTCAAGAATCGAAATTTCGAAAAGATGCATCGCCACTTAAGGCGGGATCATGCCTACGAGGAGGCGCATTGCCATTTAAGGCGGGATCATGCCTTCAAAAATCGAAATTTTGAGAAGACGCATAGCCACTTAAGGCGGGATCATGCCTACGAGGAGGCGCATGGCCATTTAAGGCGGAATCATGCCTTCAAGAATCGAGATTTCGGGAAGACGCATCGCCACTTAAGGTGGAATCATGCCTACGAGGAGGTACATCGCCATTTAAAGCATGATCATGCCTACGAGGAGGCGCATCGCCATTTAAGGCGTGATCATGCCTTCAAGAATTGAGATTTTGAGAAGACGCATCGCCACTTAAGGTGGAATCATGCATACGAGGAGACGCATCGCCATTTAAGGCAGGATCATGCCTACAAGGAGGCGCATCGCCATTTAAGGCGGGATAGGCATTAGGAGGCGCATCGCCATTTAAGGCGGGATCATGCCTTCAAGAATCGAGATTTCGAGAAGACGCATCGCCACTTAAGGCGGAATCATGCCTACGAGGAGGCGTTTAAGGCATGAGGAGGATCATGCCTTCAAGAATCGAGATTTTGAGAAGACGCATCGCCACTTAAGGTGAAATCATGCCTATGAGGAGGCTCATCGCCATTTAAGGCGGGATCATGCATACGAGGAGGCGCATCGCCATTTAAGGCGGGATCATGCCTTCAAGGAGGTGCATCGCCATTGAAGGCGGAATCAAGATGGGGCTTGCATGGCTGTTGCTCAGCTAGAGGAGTTATTTCTTGAGCGCGAGCCTTTTTGATAAATTATTTGCTTTTGAGAAAAAAGTTTATACGTTGTCCACGTTTTACTCGTTAGACTTTGTATGTTAACCTTTTTGCTCTAAAGTTTTCCCAAAAGAGAGATAATTAGCTCGATGAGGGTGTTTAAAGTCGTTCCTCGCTAACTTAAAACAAGCTCGTGCGAGGAATGATGTGTCTCGCTACCTTTCGAGAAGGATCGCGTGAGATTTTTTTCTCACTAACCTTTAAGAAAGCTTGCGCGAGTTTGATAGAGACTTGCTAGCTCGTGGAGCTTCGACGCAAGATGTTCAGAACTTGCTTGCTCGAGGAGCTACGATGCAAGATTTTTGTGACTTGCTCGCTCGATAAGCTACGTCGCAAGATTTTCATGACTTGCTTGCTCGAGGAGCTACGGCACAAGATTTTTATGATTTGCTCGCTCGATGAGCTACAACGTAAGATTTTTGTGACTTGCTTGCTCGAGGAGTTACGGTGTAAGATTTTAGTGACTTGCTCGCTCGATGAGCTACGTCGCAAGATTTTTGTGACTTGCTTGCTCGAGGAGCTACGGCGCAAGATTTTAGTAACTTGCTCGCTCGATGAGCTACATCGCAAGATTTTATAAAGAGTATTTTTGCAAGGAATGAAAAAAACTTTTCTTTATTCACAAGATATTTTTATGTGCCACCGGGGCATTAAAAACATACCATAAAGAAAGTTTTTTTGATACGTGAGTTTTTTTACTAGCAGTTTAATCAAAATTTATTCAATAACATACTAGGTGTTCTCAACAGGGGGTAATTGATTTGAATTTTATGAAATTCAAAGCATAAGCAATTTATTTTGCTTTGGATTTTCCAAAATAATTCTCAAGATATATGTACCATAAGCCCCCAACTTTTTAAAATGTTTGACAATTTTAAATTGAAATATGTTTCAAACATATTTAAAAAGGAAGTGCATAGGAGATTACCTCGTTCGAGTGGACAACAGGTCTTGCCCGAAGATTCTTTGAGTCGTTATGGTGTCCTTGGACGTCTGATTGATTTTTTCTCCTTCTAAAAAAGTGGTGTTGGGAGCCGTGTAAATAATAAATAAATCAATCAAAAATAGAACGCTTCCTGCTGCTACTACGAAAATTCTCCCATTTTTTTAATAGAAAAATCATTCAAAAATACTTTTTTTAATAGGCAGGGCGGTAATAAAAATTGATCTCTAACCTAACAGCCTTTTTTTTTAATAGTTAAAATGGGCCAACAATTTTTTCCTTTTAAAAAGACAAAAAACCAAAACTTTAATGGCACAAATAGTTTATTTTGAAAAAACCACCAGAATAGCTGGCCCAAGGAAATCTAATTTAAAAACTTCGTCACGTTTCCTTTTCCTTTTTTTCCTTTTTTTTTATTCGAACTAGTTATTCTCCCGTGCGATGCACGAATTGAATATTATAAATTTTAAATATATGATAGTATAGTGACATAACCTATAATAAAAATAAAAAAAATTAAATTTGTTTGATTCACCTAGCAATTGATTTAATTAACTTATGCTACTATTATTTTTTATTAATATAAAAATATTATATTGTAAATATATGGATGTATTATATTTTTTTAATTTGTTCATATGATTCTTACTTATGTACTCAATTTCATGAAATAATTTTTAACTTTAACAAAATAATAATTGAAAGACATTTTTTTTATATAATAATTAATAAACACTTTTAAATATTAATAAATAAACACTTAAAAATAAAAAAAAGAAATATTTTTAATTTTAATTTTTTTGAATGTGTAATATATGTTGAATTAGAAATAACAATTCAAAGACAACTAATTTGATATATAATGTGTTAAAAATATATTTTAGAATAAAAAAATTAAAAAATTGAAATAATTAATGCAAAGTGTAAAATTAATTCACTTTCTTTATTGGAAAGTGAATTTCACTATTGCACCACAAAGCAAGGGCATTACACTTACTCAAATAAACATATTTTTTTCTCTCTCTTCACTTCTACTTTTATCTATGTATAGATTTCCTCTAACCCATAATTTTCTACACGTTAAATTAGACACACAATTTAAGATCAATGTCTTTTTTAAGTAAAATAATGATTTATAGGTAAATATGTCTATATTCTTATGAGTATGCATATAAATCAATATTTTTTTAGTGTACGAAAAAATTTAGAAAAGAAAAAAAAATATTATGCAAATAATCATTCGGGGGACCAAGGGAGTAATATATTTTATAACTATTTTGCTATTTTTATTTTCTATATTTTTATTTACTAATAAAGATTTCAAATATTGCTTCACTAAATTCAATTTCTAACATGAATACTTGTTATATTTTTTATATTTTGAAAGGACAACTTGATATATATTAATATGGCTATATTTAAATTAAATTAAAATTACAGTATTATAGTACAAAATGAAAAAAGAAAAATGAATCCTAAGTTTGAGGAGCTGTGGCCAGAGCAGAATCGGCAGTAGGTGGGAGCTCCGTGGCAGCAGTGGGCGCAGTAATAGGGGATAGTTGCCTTGCCCAGCCGGAGGACACAAGGTGGGCACTTGGGTGAACGGGCTCAGATCGCTAACATCCACCATGATATCACCTGTAAGCTCGTCTACTTGCTCATGGGTGAGCTTGGCATCCTTCTCACCCTCCTCTCTGGGTAGCTCACCGGCTACTTCGCTACCTTTCTCGCCGGCCTGCTCGCTAGTATCTTCGGCCTCCAAAGGCGGATAATCACCCCCCATAATCCTAACGGTCTGGGGTATGATACTCAAATCAATGTCCAGGGCGGCCAAGTCCCCTATGACGGCAATGGTCCCAAGAGGGACGGTGGCGGACTCCACAAACTCTCGAAACTCGCTCTTGAAGAGCTCACACACATCCTCATTATGGTCAACCACAAATCGGTAGGCCCGGAGAGTCTCGGCATGGCAGCAGAGGTAGTCGAAGTCCGAGGCACCAACCCTCTTGGCCTCCACCGTCTTCGGCGACTCAGATATATCCACGAGCGTCTGAAGCTTGGATATTTGAAGAGCGAAAGAATTGACCTCCTCCCCTAGCTTAGCATTTTGCTCCCGGAGGGTCTTGTTAAATTCTTTCTCTCCAGCAAGTTCTTGTGACTGGAGGGCAAGCTCTTCAACCTTGGCCACAAGGGCGACATCTATTTCTTCCTTCTGACGGGCGAGCTCCGCCTGCAGTAGTTCGATATTCTTGAGGGCTCCCTGCTTGCCCACTAGAGCCGCCTTGGCCTTGGCCTCCATGTTGGCCGCCACTTTCTCAGCCTTCTTCTTATCCTCGGCCATCTTCAGATAACAAGCATTGAACTCCCGGTGGGTCCTATCGCTCTCCAGCATCTGCCCTACGGCCTGCTGAGCGGCCAACATGACCCCGCTAAAGTGATGCATCGCTAGCCGGAAGTTGTCAATCGACTTCTATTTTCCAACTGCCGCCAGCTGGGAATAGCGGGGGACTTCCTTAATCGTCCGGCGAGCTACGCCAGAAGGTAGGTCGCGGAGAGCAATGAGCGGCCAGGAGCGGGCGAAAAAGTGGAGGACCTCACACCTCTCCGGGTGACTAGCGGGGGCATACCTACAAGAAACTCACAAAAAACACTTAGAAATTCCCTATGAATAATCGACAGAAGCAAAACAAGAAGTGTAGCACTCAATAAAATCTTTACACTGATCGGGCGAGATCCCAACCCAGGAGAGTATCGTCCACCACCTAGATTCCGAATGGTGAGGGAGGTGGTGGAGGAGTTTGCACTGAAGTTGGAGTGGCAGACCATGCCGAACCTCCTTGACCAGAACCAGAGTTAGCTCGCCTGACCCGATCGGACTCTGACTTGCGGGTGGTGGTCTTTGCTCTCTTGTGAGCCCGACCCTCCTCCTCATTAACAGGGGTCCCTTCTCTCCTTCTTAAATGACCTCCTTGAGGAGAAGAAGACTGGACTGGAGCTCGCTCACTGCCCTTTTTGGCCACCTCCTTCGGGGCCAGAGCTTTCTACTGAGAAGCAGCTTGAGTGGAGCCCCTAGCCTTGCCTTTCGCGACATCAGCTGCTAGTGCCTTCTTCTGCGCCGCCAAGACAGCGGAAGGTGGACCCTTTTTGTTCGGATGGGGTGCCATTCTAACCTTTTGAACAAGAGTGTAGTAGGACGGTGGGATGGCGATGGTCATTTCCAGAGTTGTACATTAAAAGTAAACCTATCAGCAAGCTAGTAGGCGAACTGCTTGACATACGATGAGGCGAACTACCTTACGAGCTACTTTACCTGGTGGCTCGAGAGCTCGCATGGCAAGATGGTGAGGAGAAGTGTATACTAGGGTAGCTCGCCTACAGTGGGATTTGCTAAGGTGGTCAGTCCCTCTGTCCTGACGATTCTGGCCGCAGCAAATAGCGTACACGTAATCGAACACCTCCGAGATAGCTGAGTTAGGATGACCCCACCTCTGATGCTTGGGACCTGCAAGAAAGAGTTGATTAGATTAGTAAATCTTAAACAACTCACTCACGCCAAGGATTACACATATGACTTACATCCCTATACTCCTCCGGAGATAAAATTCGCCCTTCTTGGCCCTCGTAGTTCATGGAAGCCTGCCAGTCACCCCCGATGAAGAAAATTGCTCCTTCCAGTCATAGACTTTATTAAGCAAGCTTTCCAGGAGCTTCTCACCCGGCCGGGCCTTCAAATAGAGTACCCCTTGCCCTCGTCACTCTGCTTAGTGATGCTGAGGACACTATTTATCTCCATGTGGTTAGTCAATTTTTATTTCCTTCGAGACCAATAAGGTCAGAAGGGCCAACAGCCTACTCCAACCATTGGTGGTGATCTGGGTGATGGCCAGGTTCATGTCCAACAGGTACCGGCCAATGATGAGGTGCAAGGGCAAAGTTAGCCCAGCTTCAAGAGTGTGGATATTGATGGTGGTGAGTCCTGGAGGAGGGCTATTAGCTCACTCCTTAGGTCTGGGGATGTACATGTGGATATCCAGGGGAATCCAATATATTTTTCGGAGATTTTCAAGAATGTCGGGCGGAATGATACGCGCGATCTTGTTGGCTTTGAAGTCGGTCGCCCCTTCTGCCTCCCTCTCAGCTCAAGGAGGTGTAGGGAAGCTCGCCCTATACCTTACCACATAGTCATCCCAATCAAGCTCATGCTCTACGGCCGTAGGATGTTGTGTTCCGGGACGGCAGATGTCAGAAAATTAATTTACTCAAGATATGCCACGATAATCCCTTCGTCATCGGACTCCTCCTCGAGCTCGTGCACTAGCTCGGTAGATAGGCCGCCAGAGTCAGCGACCTCCTCATCATGGCCACTATCCTACTCCTCTTTAAGCTCACGAACTAGTTTGGTAGAATGGTCGCCGGATTGGGTGACCTCTTCATCCTGATCCCTATGTTATTCGCCACTTAGCTCGCCCTCCATGTGGCGAGCTACGGTCGTTGCCTTTGAATCTGATTCGATCATCACAGGGGTAAGTTGAGGAATAGTATTTTTCTCAACCATGGGTCTCTTGCCCGGATTTCTGTTGGAGATAGTACAACTTGATGAGGATGATCTTGAAGACATGGTTGTGAAGGAAAATTTGGGAGTCTATAAGGTTCTTAGAGAAACAAACAAAAGGGCGAAGGTTTGGAATTTCGGCGGCCGGAATTAATGGAGTTGGCTGGAAAAAATGGCAGCCTTACTCAAAACTTAAAAGTTCTAGAAAATGTAGAAATCGCAAGAAGAAATAAAGAAGAAGAAGAAGAAGAAGAAGAAGAAGAAGAAGAAGAAGAAGAAGAATGAATACTACCTTGAAGAAATCAAACAGGAATCTAAAGATGCCAAGGAAGAATCGCCGGAAAAGCTTAAGGTTACTCTGAAATTCTAGAAATCGTAAAAGGGTGAAGGAGGAACAGTTCCTTTCTTTTATAGGAAGAGAAATGTTTGTGTAAATTAAAAAATTCACCAGGGACCTTTTTGCAAGGAATTTGAAAGCATAGCAATAATGGGCGCGCATTTTAAAGCATGAAAGGACGTGAAAAGACAGCTGATGCCTCGAATTTCGGGCCATGTCTGCAAACTGCCACCGAAAGAATAGCTCGCCCGGAAGCTCACCCGACCAGGAAACCAGCTCACTTTATAACTACTTCATCCAGAGCACCAAAACAGCTCGCCTATATAATAGTAAGCCTATATATAGGAGAGCTGGGGGCAAATGTTGATAGGCAACCTAAAGACGAGTTAATGGAGAATAATCAACATAAGTAAAAGCTTAAGGCAAAGTAGCTCGCCTAGTAGCTCGCCTGAGTCATCATCCACGTCATCATTCGTTGACCAATTACTCCACAAAATAGAGAGATAGCTCGCAAGGTAGCTCACCGTCAGCTCGCCTATGACAAGAGACAGGAGACCACCTATAAAGACCTACAAGCCCACCATTCAACACAACAACAAGACCCCAAAATAGCATAAGGATGAAGAGCTCGCCCTGTCTGTAGTAGGGAGTAGTAGCTAGAAATGTCCTTAGTAAGGGCATAATAGTTGGAAAGCAATGTAATTAGCGCATAAGAGGTGGCCTAGAGTGAAAGTGTTAGGACACTTGTCAGCTAATTAAACTATTTAAGCTTAAATAATGTCACATCATCACATGCAAACATATAAATAGGTCTCTTGTACTCTCTTTATCTCTCTAAGTTCATTTTTACAACACAAATACTTCTCTCTACTTTCTCTCACTACTTTATCCATTTCAGAATTTCATCTTTGATTATTGTTTGGGAGAATTCAAGTGATAATCAACCTCTAAAACATTCAATTAGTAAATTCATCCAACAACGGTGTGTGTTAGAAAAGTTGTACTCACTTTCTTCTGGACTATATTATATAAAAATAAGTATGGTAGATTAATATCACCTAATAGACCAGAAGTCTATTAATCCAAATGATTCCATGTTTGGCATCAAAGGCGGATGCACATAGGGGTTGCACTGGGCTAAAGCCCAGTGCAACCCCAAAGTTACCCCTATATTTATATAGATACTTACAATTAATGTAGTAATAACAGTCCAACCCAAATTTTTTAAATTTAATTGCTACCATCCCAGTCCTACGCTCAGTATATATATTAGAATTAATATGACTTACTAATGAGCCTATTAGCCCAAAAACCTAATATATATGTATATATATAAGATTTTTAAAGCTTTGGATATGCCTTATTCTTCCAGTGTGACTTGTGAGTCGTGAATGCATGTGGTGTGCCTCGTCTATCTGTTGTATTTCACTGCCAGGTAATTCAATCTTTCTTTTTTTTTTTTTTAAATAATTATATTTAATTCTTAAAGCATAATATATTATAGATCATTAACAACAAGGAGCAATAGTTTGGAATTTTGGGGATTAGGGTTTTCTTAAAATCTTTCACCCACATCATTCAAGATAATTATTTTTTAAAATACATTTAATATATTTTGTTTATGTTAATATTATGTTATTATATGGCTTATTAAGGATGAAATTGTATTTAGTGTATTTAATTTTTATTTTATATAAATTAATATTTTAATATCAAATTTGCATTTGTTTAGGTGCAAATAATAGAGAATTTAGTTTTAACTTACTATTATTTATTAATAGAAAATTAATTTATTTTATTATCAATGTGCAGAATTTTAAATGGAGAACCAAAAGTTTGCAAAAAAAAAGGGACTTATATAGTCTTTCTTTAAGAAACGTGATTGTCAAGATAGTGAAGGTATCTCAAAACCTACTTCCACGACCACATAAAATCAAAGTAATCAATCTCCTTCAACACCTATAGAACATCATCCCACAATTTCAGATTTACCATCAATTACGTGTATTGAGTGTGATCCGAAAAAAGGAAGCAATTGTGGGAATATTCTGTTAATGCACGAGATGATATCAGACAGGCATATCTAAAAGTTGGGCCTTATCAACCGAAAATGGAAGTGTATCCTGTTACTAAGTTTGGCACTCAAAATCAAAGTTTTCAAAAAAGTTGGTTTGATAAGTTTCATTGGTTGGAGTATTCACTTTCCACGGATAGGGCATATTATTTTTATTGCTTTCTTTCATGAGTGATGTTATATGCCTGGTTCTTCTGCATTATTCAAGGAGAGATTTAACAATTGGAAAAGGATAAATCAAGGAAATAAATATGAATTTCTTACTGAATTTGATGCTGCAGCTACATCACTACATTTTATGTGCTTAAGACGAGCAGAAGATTTGATGAGACAAATTGGGCATATAGATAAAATTATGCATGTTCAGTCAAATATTAAGCAGGAGAGAAATTGTTTGCGCCTAAAAACTTCAATCATAAGTGTTCGATGGCTTGTACTTCAAGGTTATGCTTTTAGAGATCATGATGAGTCTTCATCGTCAACCAGCCATCGAAATTTAATTGAATTGATCAAGGCTTTTGCAAATTTGAATAAAAAAGTTAATGAAGTTGTTCTTGATAATGCTCCAAAAATGCTCAATATATTGTGCCGAAAATTCAAAAGGATATTTTGAATATTATGGCCAATAGAGTACGTCAAAGGATATGTGAAGAAGTTGGAGATAAATATTTTTGTATTCTTGTTGATGAAGCACAATATATCTCAAAGCAAGAGCAAATGACCATTATCTTGAGGTTTGTAAATGATCATGGAATTTTGACTGAACGTTTTCTTGCAACTAAAAGTGTTAGTGACACAACTTCATTAAATTTAAAAAATAGATATGTGGTGTTCTTTCTCATCATGGTCTTCAAGTTAAGAAAATGAGAGGTCATGGGTATGATGGTGCTAGTAATATGCGCGATTCATGGAATGGTCTTCAGGCATTATTTCTTAGAGATTGTCCATATGCTTATTATATTCATTGTTTTGCGCATCATCTACAATTGGCATTAGTTTCTGCAGCTAAGGATATCAATGTTGTTTGGGAATTTATTTCTCACTTGGATAGTGTTGTTAACATTATAACTTCTTCACCAAAGCGTGTTTCTCAACTGCACGCAGCTCAAAGACATGAAATTCAAAGTTTATTGGTTGAAGAGGAGCTTGATTCTGGACGTGGTGCTAATCAAACTAGTAACTTAAAGCGAGCTGGAGCTACTCTTTGGAGTTCGATAGATATGTATGCTACAATTGGCAAAGTGTTTGAATGTCTTATTGAGCATTCTCAAAATGGAAGATCCAAGGCTGAAGTTCTAGGAGTTTACAAAAATATAGCAAGCTTTGAGTTTGTATTCACTTTGCACTTGATTCATAGAATTATGAAAGTTACTGATTCTATTTGTCAAATTCTTTAACGAAAAGTTCAAGATATTTTGGCTGCTATTGTCTTTGTCTCTACTACTAAAGCCATTCTTCAAGAGTTGAGAGACTGTGGTTGGGAAGGATTCCTTGAAGAAGTCAAAGTTTTTTGTATAAGGAATGATATTGGCGTCCCCAATTTGGATTATCAGATAAGATTGGTCGTTCTCGTGGGCAAACTACAATTGAACATCATTATCATTTTGATGTTTTTAATGGGACAATAGACCACATCTTGATGGAGTTGAATACATGATTTAATGATGCATCTGTCGAATTGTTTTCTCTCAGTGTGGCCTTAGATCTTAGAAATTCTTTTGGATCATTCAACAGTGATGATATTTGCAAGCTTGCAAGGAAATTCTTCTGGAAGATTTCACAGGTAAAGATATTGTTTGTTTAGAGTTTGAGTTGAATCATTATAAGCATGATGTGATGGTGAACCAAGAGTTTCTTTCTACACTTGTTCAGTTGAGTCAACTGCTTTCTAAGAGTGGAAGGTTGATGGTCTACATTATGTTAACTAGATTGATTCACATCTAATTTTGATATTACCTATTTCCACTGCTACAACTGAACGGGCATTTTCATCAATGAAGCATGTGAGTACAACACTTCATAACAAGATGTAAGATAATAAGGGTACGTCCTGCTGATGTGCAGCCTTAGCTGATTGTGCAGGTTTGGGTGGTACTTTAAATGTAACC
>JAPKLY010003376.1:0-19032 GCA_026898435.1 Prunella vulgaris | reverse complement strand
TGGTATAAATTTCTTACTATGAATAAGTTTCACTGGATACTGGACACAAGTCAATTAATTTCACGCCCTTCTTGTTATGCCTTCTCGGCCCTTAACATAATGAAGTTGACAAGCCTATGTGACAACTAAACTGATCATAAAGAAGAATATTGAGAATTACACGAATAAATTAATTTCACACCCCGGACTTTTAAAAGAGTCTAAATTCTTTCTCTATACATATGCTTCAATGTGAGTAGTACTCCTGTAAAACTTGTTAAACTATAAGAAATATTTACTAACACCATGACATAATATATGTATGACATCAGTAAATACATGCTAATACTATAGTAAATATAATTGTGATATAAAAATTTTCATGGAAATCTTTATGCTTCAATATATATTATTTTGCCAATGCTAAGTCATGGAAAAAGTGATGTATTGTCCTTTCTCATTGTTCTAATAAGTATATACAAAGATCAGATTCTTTTTCGTACTATTTGAAATTTTCAATGCTTAATATATGTCATTGACGGTTAATAAACACTAATTTAAACTTTTGATCATACATCACACATGATGAAACATTATAATTAATAAAATATGAATGGGGATTTAAATATTTGGTGCAATGTACATAATATAAAAATTGTTGGTCAGATATATATTTGAAGGTTACATATTTATTTTTAAATAATGAAGCATGTAATTAATCTTATATTGCAAGATTTATGTTATCAATATTATACATGAGTTCATATTTTAATCTTTTAAAATTTTAAACTTTTGAACTGTTCTATCAGGAATAAAATTATTGCTATATATAGTTATGCTTCTAGTGTGTGGATATGAAATTTAGAAATATGTTCTTTTTTAGAACATCTCAAGATGAAGCTCTCAAGTTCTATTAATAGTAATTAGTATTATTTATTATATATAAATGAGATCATAAATATAGTTAAATAAAAGAGTAATTACTAACTCCACAATAATTATTTCAAAATAATAATCATTATATAAGTCACTTGACCTTAATTATTTGCCAAGTATAAAACCTATACATATTAAAAAATCAAATTCAATTTTTACCCAAATGAGGGCAATTTCACATTTTAACATTTTTCATAAAAAAGCACTTTTATTGTTAAAAAATATCATTCTAAATATAGTGCACTATTAATTATTTTTCTGAAAGAAACAAGTTTTATACTACCACATGAATATATATATATATATATATATATATATATATTCTAATAAAAAACTAATACTAATGTTTAAAAACTTGCTCAGTGAAAGTGGTTTATTTATATATATATATACTCCTTTTCTATTTATAACAATATTTTTTCTATAGTCATATCCATCAAAATTACGTTTGATCACTTCCTTTCGAACAATATATGCATCTTCGACAACTTCTGATGATATTGTTACAATCTTCGTCTAAAACGGGACAAACACTAAAAGTTTAAAGTGATAGCATTTAGAAAATAACGAAAACAAACGTACGTATGTATGTGTTCATACAATCCCCTAGTCAGTCCATATTTCAATAGTTGCGCCCTGCAATTCTAATATATTATTTAAAATTTATTCCACTAAATTATTACTGAAAAGCAATATCGTTCCTACTTAATGAGAGGTGTCAATTCGTAATATATATAAACACAAATAATTTTTCGATAATAAAAAGAACGAAACACACTTAATTTACAAAGTGTATCTTCTAATGTATAAGAGATTTACTCGTATAATCAAGGTGTATTTTATATAATTAATTATAATTTTATTCAAACTAAAAAATTCCGTTAGTCCACCATATTTATATATATATATATAACTTGAGCTAGCCGTCCTCAAGTTGGCCGGCCGGCCTCGAACCCCTTATAAATAATTTCCAGGTCGACATGCACTCTTCCATATTGTATATATATATAATTCCCCATAAAACACAATTTTATTTATATATATGGAAACCCTAGCTAGGTAATTAATTAGCATATGATCATGAGGCAGGCAGGCGCTTATTCGAAAATGGTCATGTGCGGAGGGAGAAGCGGGCCCCACTCGCTGCCGCTGGCGCGGATCAAGAAGATCATGAAGAGCTCGAGCGAAGAGGTGAAGATGATATCGGGGGAGGCCCCCATCGTCTTCGCCAAAGCTTGCGAGCTCTTCATTGAAGAAGTGACGACGAGGGCGTGGGCGATAACGCTGCAAGGCAAGAGGAGGACAATGCAGAGAGAAGATGTCGCCTCCGCTCTTATCACTACTGATGTTTTCGATTTTCTCCTTCACCTCGTCCTCTCTCTTTCTCCTAATCCACACCCATAATATATATATATATATACTTGTTGTTAAAGGGATACCTATATATATATATATATGTTGCATCGTGATAATTAAAGTAAATTTTTCAATAATAATAGAGATAATATTAATTTTTAAAATGTATTATACAATTAATGCGCTAGCTTGATGTATGAGAGAATTAATTTTTTTTTTATGTTGAATTTTTAATTCCTGATCTTTATTTATTTTGTAAGGGTTTATACTCCTCGGTTTGAAAATATATATGTACACATGCACAGGCCTCATGTAATATGCATTAATAGGTGTCACAAATTTTTTATTTAAAATTAATATTATGTTACTCATTTCGTCCCAGTATTACTTTTATAGTTGTTTTGGACACACAAACTAAGAAAAAGTAAGTGTGTGATTGTAAAGTTAAATAGAAAAAATATATATATTTTATTAACTTTTGTTAGTGCAATTTTTTTTTTAGGTGTGTGAAAGTAATTTTGAGACGAAAGGAGTATTTGATAGCGTATAAGAAAAATTACATAAAATTATTTAATAAATTTCACTTGGTAGGATGTAATAATTTTTTTCCAATTCATTATTGAATTACATGGTAAGATGTAATATATATATATAAAGAGAAAAAAATTTGTTATACGGTCTGGAAGACAAGATAAATATTGAGGCTGTGAACTGTGAATGGACGGTAATACGGTCTGTATTTTTATCGGGTCGGACAAAAGAAAATGGATACATATATATTATTTTTTGCCCAGGTTATATGCACCCACATTTGTTAAAAATACACAACATAATTTTATTAATTAATATATATAAAATATAATAAACATGACTTTTTCTCCCTAAATCTATACACCCATCTTAATTATCGAAACAACTTCCAAAAGCATAATTATATTGTTGATGGGCGAGCTACTCGAGGTAAATTAGAGAATCAAGATATCACCTAGGAGGTCCCCCGTGAGCTCGCCAGAGTGCCAAGCGCACCTCCGGGCACCAAGGCGTCGGAGCTCGCCTGAGTGTTCATCTCTGAGCTCGCCCGGGTGCTCATCTCTGAGCTCGCCCGAGTGCTCACCTAGGAGCTCGCCCATGAGCTCGCCTGTTAGTCGATAGGACCCCGATGGTGCGCTCTTTTTCCCTCCATCCGGTTTATCCACAAGGGTGGTTTACGGCGAGATTTTTAATGAGGCTCATCTAGTCTAAAACATTATAGTAGGATGAAGCACGCTGTAGGGAGCAGTGTAAGGGACCAGGACGAAGATTACGGACCTTCGCCAACACCGGAAGCCAAATAGGCTCGTAAGGTGCCGTCTCACACCCGCATACCTATAAATAAGACCTCTCTTGTAACTACTACACAATTCTCACATTTCACACAATTAATACAATCTCTACTGCAATATTTCTCTCTCTAAACTCTCTCCCTCCCCAAGAACATAAAATCATAAGATTACTGTTTGGTAGAATTAATTCGTTGTGAAGCCACATAAACAAACACCGGTTAAGAAATTCTATCAACATATATTTTTTCTTGAAAAATACCAATGTACATTAAATAATGATTTTTTTAAAACGAATTATTTTTCCAAATAAATAGAAAATAATACGCAAAAATTAAATAATTTTTATTTGAATTTTGAAAAAATTCCAAAAAAAGAAAAGAAAAGAAAAAAAAAGTGAAATGAAAAGCATAAAACAAATAATAAATAATTAATATATTTTCTCAAACAAATCTGGATTATATTTTGAAAAAAAAACTTTTTTCAAAAAAATAAATAAAAAAGAAGGTGTAATTCGGAAAATTAAGCGAACACAAATTTGGGAAAAAGAAAGTGTAATTTAAAGAAATTTTGAAATCGAGCATTTTGATTAATTTCATAACTTTATTTTTATATAATATAAATATATATATATTTAATGACTGAGATCATATTTAATATAGTTTCTCAAAATAATAATTTCTAATGATAGAATAATTATTTTTCTTTCACTTAAATATTTTAAATAGAAAAATAATAATGACAGAATTTTATCTTTAAAATTAATTTTCTTGTAGTGGACCCATCTCATTTGGATGAGGTCAACCCTAACAAACATGAGACGCAATTGGTAAATTTCAATAAATGAAAGCTCCTATAACTTTTTGAATTAAATAAAACTTCTATTTCATAGGAATTTACATATCTTTTTTATTTGAACGTACTATATAAATTTGCACACTACTAATTAACGTGCACATTTACATAATTATACACATATTTATTAATGTATCATTACTTTATTAAAATGAATGCAATGATATCCAAAGTGAAAGGATAAAAAGGTACATTTTACCTATAGTTTAATTATTAGATATATAATGGTAAATCTCTAAATAAATGCTATGATATCAATTTTATAGAATCAATATATATCATAAACTTGAATTGAAAATGAGGTGTGTCGTCCAAAATTTGATGGATTTGGATGGGGTCAACCCTAACCATTATGAGATGCAATTGGTAAATTTCAATAAGTGAAAACATATCTACGAGTTTAAATTAATTGTACTCGGATAACTTTAAATTTAATATTATATACCGTATGAATTAAGTATAAATCATGTTAATTGTTGAGGTGATTTTTCCATCAAATTAAGTTTCAAGGTATCCATATATATAACAAGCAAAATAAAATGGCCTTTCTTCCATTGTCCTCTTGCTTTGTTTTCGCTCTTCTCTTCACTTCAGGTATATATATACTCAATTTTCTCCACTTTTATATATGAGATACCCCACACACACATATATATAAATATATATATAAAATTATATATATAAATTTTTACACAAAATATCATTATTTTTAAATACTCTTAAACACAATCCAACCAAATTATTGACTTTTTACATTAAAAAGAAAATACGAAATTACACTTAAATCCCCATTCATTGCTCAAGTTTCTTAATTTTGTCTCTCCTATAAATAGGATAAAGTAGTGTACTTTTAGTCCCATGAAATTTATGCTCAACAGATTTAGTCTTACGTTCTTTTTAAAATATATTTAGTCTCATCAATTAAAATAAACTGCCCATTAGATTTTGTGCTCAACAAATCTGGTTCCACGTTAATTCATTAGTTTTGACTGAAAAGTTCTTATGTGACCACTTGTATTAAAAAAAGGACCAAATTCATCAACACAAATTCTCATGGGACCATCTGTTCTATTTATTACCCAAAATAAATATTTTTTGGTGACCAAGGGTATATTAAATAATACTCTCTCCGTCCCATAATTGTTTTCACAATAACTTTTTCGTCCGTTTCACAACATTCTATATCCTCACAATATTCACATATTTACACAATATGCCATTATTTTTACATTCAATTCAACTAATCTTATTATTTTAATAATATAACTTTACACATCATCCTACTTTTCTTGGATGGAGGAAGTACGTACTTAATTTACGCTCATTGTTGTGTGCTATATGATAACAATGCAGTGGTGGCGATTGCACCGTGGACACTAATGGAAGGCGGCGAGGCGGGGATTAAGGGCGGGAAAGTAAAGAGGTGTACGGATGGATTGGGTCCTTGTAGTGTAGAGTCATGCGATGAAAAATGTTGTATCAAGAAATGGTTAGGTTATTATTCAGGCGCTAATCCACGTGGATATTGCGATGGAGTTCCTGGCTTTCCTGGCCCGATATGCCTCTGTTAGCATGATGGACCTTATTGCCCCAATCATTAATTTATTTATTTTAATATAAATTAATACATTCTTAATTTGAATAATTAATAGAGGACTACTTTCCTTTTTCCTTCACTAAGGTTTTGTCCCTTAATTAACAATTAAGGGGTTTTTATGACTTTTAATTTATTAAACTGAAAAATTTATATATATATCGATCCGGGCCCAATTATAAAATTGATTCAATTTTGACCTCAAATCGACTAGAAAATGTGTCGTATTAAGTAATGTGGGAATGTAATTTGAATTTGGAGTCAAAATTAGAGTTATTAGTCCAAAATTAGACATTCGCACGATAAAATAAAGTACTGTTTTAAAATTTTCAATTATTTTTGGGGCCGAAATTAATTCAACTAGTTTTTTAATCTACATTAATTGTTTGAACTAATATTTAGGTAATTAGTGAGGGGACAAAATGTGGGGCACCTAAGTATATGGGCGAAAAAGCACACTATAATTATTTAAAGACTCATGTGATTATCGGGGTGGGAAAGGTGATTCCTATGACAATCCGCATGATTAATTGAGACTGTGATAACAGTTCTTGTGAAAATTAAATATTTATTAACACTTGAAATGATATACAATTATTTCTTTTGATTTTCGGGATCTATCTCTAACTTGATCCACTGATTCTCCTTCAACTTTGACTTGCTTGACTTTGAATTTGACTGGACTTTGACTTGAAACGTTTTGTCCAAGATGAGTCGTCTTATTTTGGATCAAGCGAAGTCGTTGAAGATTTTTATGAAGAAAGCTTCAGATTTGGTGAAAAACAATCTTCGAATCTTCAAGGTTGAATTTGAGCTTGAACATTGGATCGGAGGGATTTGACCCATTGCCCCTGGATCAAGTGCGTTTATGGTTAAATTTGATAAAGAACGATTTAAAGTTGGTGATGAACACTTGTTGTCTACGAGTTGTTCTTAGATTGGAAACGTCTGATTAGAGGGATTCACTCCTTGATTCTGGATCAAACGGTGTTTCTGGTCTGATCGGACAAAAAACGCTTGAATATGACGAAGAACAGTTAATTAAAGATCTTTGAGATGTTCTTCAGGAAAAATGTCGAATCGGAGGGATGGAGGCCCTTGATCTTGAATCGAACGTTGATTCTGGAAGGATATGACGAAGAATGGCCCGAATTTCAAAGAACGTCTTCAGATTTGGCGAGGAACTCTTTGAATCTTCGAAGGACTTGACCGTTTGATCTTCTCAGCTCGCAAGTTGCTCGTAGAGAGGATATTGTTGCTTGCTCGTTCTTCCTCTATGATTTCCGATATTGTGAAATGCATGAACTTGACCCACTATTTATAGGGTGGAGAGGTGAAGACCTTCCTTATTCGCGCTGACACGTGGCGCGATCTGGTTGGCTGATGTTGATTTGATTGACAACATTTATGAATCGGCCAAATTTAGATTGATTGATTTCCGCCGTCTTCTTTATTTATACGAAACATTTATGATTTCGAATAAATAGGGCAAATCAGTCATTTATTGCCGCATACGAGTGTCAGGAAACTCGTAATTTAATAACGACTTGTATCGTGTACAATAAATATCATTTTTTACTATTTAATTAGAGAATTAATTTGATAAATTCTCAAAATTAAAATAGTAATATATGTTGATATTTATTTAATTTATACACGTGTCATTATTTAATTGGGTGTAATTTTTATATGCTTACAAATGCTTTCTCGTACTTTGTTCGCGGTTATTTCTGAACTTGGGGGTGAATTAAACACGAAAAATTAATTCTCGCTTGAACTTGAATTTTGAAGGAATGGTATATATATATATATGGGCCGACCCAATTAATATCTTTAGGTAATTTTGTTCCAAGAATTTATTTGGATTTAAATTGGGCTTATTATTTTCGGTCCATTCAATTTTATTTGAACCCACTAAGCCCGTTTTCATCATATTTTTACTTGGCCCAATAGAATAAGAAAATTGGCTGTCAAGAATCAAGATGGAAACTTTCCAATCTTTCATTTTTTCCAAAATGGTCTTTGAGATTAATTTATTTGCAAATATCCCAAATTAATCCTAATTTTATTTAGATTAATTGTTTCCTTCCTTCGATATTAAACCATTTATAAGGAGATTTTTCTTTCTCCTTTTCTGCTTTCTTCGACAAGTATCACAGCAGCAGCAAGCATCACAGCAACAGTAAAGATTTCAAAGGTAATCTCTGTTTTTTTATTTATTTCTGCTTTCTTTTGCAAAGGGCAGTTCGTGAAGGTGCCATGGCAACGGGCTTCTGGTTCTGGCGGAAATGGGAATTTATCCGGCAACGCGTTTTACCCGGCGGTAGATTTCTGGGCGTAGTTTTAACAGCAAGCAACGGCGCAATTTTCAACAGCCATGGCGATGCAACGTCCAGATTGTAACAGGGGAGGTGGTTCCGGCGAAATTTGATGACGGTTTGTAGAAGCGAAGGACGACTGGGTAGGCAGAAATCAGCGGCAACAGTGGTGAGTCAGTGACAATCGGTGACTCCGTCGCAATTTCCGGTGCTGGAATTTTTTGGTGGAATCAGCAGCAGGGTTTGTCGCCGGCGATGGCCTGGGCGGTTTTGGCTTGCGATTTTGGGCGAACAGAGCAGGGGGATTCCGACGACTTTATGTCACGACGGCACGGCTCGTTCTAGCGGCGAGTTTTGGGCGGTAGGTTCGTGGCTGTGGAATTATAACTTCAAGAAGAGGAAATTCCGGACATGTGCGCTACTCTCAATTTGGGCTTCTCTATAAAGAAAATATTGGGCCCCTCCAAATTGCAAACTAGGCCTCGGGAATTTTGGACTTCTTTAACAAATGAACTTGACCTTCCAATTTAATTCAAAATAAATTAAATTCAAAATGAATTGGGCTTCTGGATTGAAATCATAAGGGGTTTTAATTTAGTCATGAATTGGACATTTTATTTAAATTATAAAAGAATTTAGATCTTTAATTATTTGGCCCAAATAAATTTAAATAACCTTAGGCTTTATAGAAATAAATTATTTGGCCCAAAAGTAAAAGAAAGAAAACATTAAGGAGTAAATTGGATTTTTGGTCCCACGAGAATTTGCGCGAAATAGATCTGATCCCAAATTCTTTTTTGGTCCTTTTTAGCATATCTAGTCACGTTCATAAAAATAAAATTAACATTATTACATTTATTCTCTGATATAATAACATTCTTTTACTAGGAACATAAGAACAATTTGCAAGGTCAAGGCAAGGTCCTTGGTAAAAATTCCTAATTCACATATCTAACGCAGGCACTGCACAATTTGAAGATCAATTCCAAACTGAAGTGCAATGAACTCAAACAGTTGTTCTTGATGAAGGTATCAATCGTTCTGTGGATTTAGTGGCTGCAAATCTAAATATAGTAATTATTGAGAGCGAAAAGGAAAGAGAAGATGTAGATGATGATGATGATGAGAAAGATGAAGATGAAAAGGAAGATGATAATGTAGAAGAAGATCATGAAGATGAAAATGAACTAGATGAAGATTAATTTGGGATGTGGTAATTATATATTTAGTATAATTTAATTTTTGGGATTGAGTTGTGCATGTAGTAATTATATATTTAATATTTGTTAATTTAATATATTTTAATATAATATATGTTAATTTAATAATTACATATTCTACGTCTAAAAAAACAAAAAATAAAGTTAGCAACTGCTTAAGCCGGTCACTATCGTTTGAATATGAATAATCCAGAGGACGGGCGGAACATTCGAATTAACATTTAGCGACCGCCTTAATTTTAAAATTGAGTTTAAAATTAAATTTAGCTATCGCCACTCGCCGACCTTGACTCATTTCTTTAAAACATTTAATTTAGTCGGAGGTGACATGTGGGCCATTACCGAATTAGTTAGCGACCGTCTTTTTAATTTAGAGACCGTTATTGGCAGTCGCTAAATAATACGATCAGAATATATATACCCTTTTCACAAAAGAGGGTTTTTCACGAAAACAAAAATTTTGTCTGCTGCAATCGCTGGGAAAAGGTATGTATTCTTTAATTGTATGTTAATTTTTTAAGGATTTAGGTTATATTATGATAATTTTATGTTAATATGTATAATGTTAATTTAATTATGTTAGTGAATATATATTATGTTAATTTTAGGATTTAGGTTATATATTATGATAATTTTATGTTAATGTTTATTATGTTAATTTTATGTTAATCCCTATTATAAAATTGGATGGGATGGAGGATGACTCATCCTCATTCGGATGGGTCAATCTCTATTATAAAATGTAATTCATATGGACTATATTCAAATTCGTGATGAGTTGTAGGACTACAAAAACTTTATCAAAAATTAATGGAAAGAAATTGGAGATGTGATTGTAAATTTGGATGAGAACTATGAAACTTGTTCATATTATAAAATTAATATTATTACATTTATTCATTAATATCATAACATTCATTTACTAATATACCGCACTTATAAATTAATATCACAGTACATATAAAACCATTGTTTTTGAAAACCGGTTGAACCAGCCGGACCGTGAACCGGCCATAGAACCGGTCCGATTGCCCCCTGAAAACCGTTTTTACGGTTCAACCGGAAAAAACCGGTCAAACCGGCCAAAACCGGTTGAACCGGTCTACTTTTATATTTTAATTTTTTTTATAATTCTTTTATTAAATTAAATCGTGAAACATTTCTCAATCCAAAAATTAATTTATTCTACAATTTAAATATTTTAAATTTTTATAATAATATTTTAATTACTTATACATGAATTATGAAACATATCATAGATTATAATCTGGTATTATACCTTGAGCTATTTTGAGTATTTTAATTTTAATTGTATGTGATTCTATTATTTTATTACTTTATTTCAATATGTGACATATAATTTATTAAAATTTTATATGAGAATATTTAATTTAATTTATTTTTAATAACATATATAATATTTAAAAATGTAAGTCAAAATGAATTTAACGGTTAGACCGCCGGTCCAACCGGTTTGACCAGTTGAACCGTGAACCGGTGCTCTATCCAGTTTAGTCACCGGTCCGGTTATGAAAACATTGTGTAAAACATTATGAACATTATAGTTTATTAGATAACTGTAAATTTTTGAATAAATGCAATGATATCAATTTCATAGGATGAACAAATATTGTTAAAGAGGAACTTGAACGGGAAAGGGGGTTTGTTGTCCAAAATTAGATAGAGTGGAGAATGTCGACCCATCTCATTTGGATTGGGTTAACCCCATCCAAATGAGATGCATGCAATTGCTAAATTTCAATAAATGAAAACCTATCTACAAGTTTACCGATAAGTTCAAATTGGATTGGGTTGACCCATCCAAATGAGATGCATGCAATTGCTAAATTTCAATAAATGAAAACCTATATACAAGTTTACCGATAAGTTCAAATTTAATATTATATACCGAATGAACTAAGTATAAATAATCATGTTAATTGTTGAGGTGATCACTCCATCAAATTAAGTTTCAAGGTATCCATATCACAAGCAAAATAAAATGGCCTTCCTTCCATTGTCCTCTTGCTTTGTTATCGCTCTTCTCTTCACTTCAGGTATATACTCCACTTTTATATCTATATCTATATCTATATCTATATTATATATATATATGTGTGTGTGGTGTGTTGTTAAATTACAGGGAAAATAATTTTTTTTTGGTCTTTTATCTTTCACCAATTATGATTTTGATCTTCTAACTATTAGAATTTTTTTTAAAGATGAAGGCCAAAAGTTAATTTATTTTATAAAGATAAAGGTTGAAAATCAAATTTTTTTGAAAGATAAAGAATTAAAATAAAATTTTTTAAAAGATAAAGGACTAAAATCCAATTTTAATAGTTAAGACCATAATATGTCAAAAATAATATACGAAAAAAATCATTTTTCCTAAATTATATATAAATTTTTGGGATTAAAGATTTATAAGTCCCATAACTCATCTTCATATTGAATTTGGTCCTTCAAATATTATGACTTTGATTCTTTTGCAAACTTACATTCAAAATTGAATTTAATATCAAAATTTAATTAATAGTCAAAAGGACCAAAACTATATTATGTGAAAAATAAAGAACATAAAAACTATTTTTCCTATAAATTTTTACACAAAATGTCATTAATTTTGAATTCCATTAAACACAATCCTACCAATTTATTTAATTAATTTTTATGATAACATTAATGCAGTGGTGGCGATTGCACCACAGACAGTACTAATGGAAGGCGGCGAGGCAGCAATTAAGCCCGGGAGGTGTGCGGATGAATTGGGTGCATGTACTTTAGGAGGGAAATGCGATAAAAATTGTTGTATCAAGAATTGCTTAGCAGATTTTTCTGGCGCTAATCCACATGGATATTGCGTTAAAGTTCATGATTTACGTGGAGAGATATGCAAATGTGAGCATGATGGACCAGCTCCTTGCCCCATTCATGAATTAAAATTTTAATAAATTAATTCTTTGAATAATTAATTAATAGAGGAGTTTCCTTTTTCCTTGTCCCTTAATTAACAATCAAGGGGTTTTAATAAGATTTCGGCCTCTGGACCGACATGTTATGGTTTTATATATATATGGCTTTTAATTTATTAAATTGAAAATTTTATGTGTTGCAGTTGAGATTTGATTAATTATCTATGATACACAGATTCTTCTAAAAATATATATTTTAGCGTTAAAATATATTATTTAAATTAAATTTTGTTATTTCGTATAATTTAAATTGATTATGTGACACTCGTTTTAGAATATTGAATTTACTACTATGATTTATGTATTGAATTAATCTAACTCAAATTGATATTTTTTACATAATTATATTATATTATTGAATATACTCAAATTTTAGGGGATAAAAAATATAAATTGATTCATAAATTTTTTATAAAAAATATATATATTTTAGATATTATATATAATAAAATATAAATAAATAGACGTATCCTTAACGAATCGCTCCATAATTTTTTGAAAAACTCGTATCCCCGAACTGATATCGTATCACACTCGCATCTGCACCAGTGCAACATAGCTTATATCTCTATCTCGACCCGGACACAATTATATTATAAAATTGTTTCAATTTTGGCCTCAAATCGACGAGAAAATGAAGACGGTGTCGTATTAAGTATTGTGTGAATTTAATTTGAAGAAAAAAATAGAGTTATTACTCCAAAATTGGACATTCGAATGATAAAAGAAAGTAATGTTTTAAAATTTTCAATTATTTTTGGAGCCGAAATTCAACTAGTTTTTTAATATATTTTGGGCCAAATCGAAAAATTGTACTCCGTTTATTGTACAGGAGTTTAAATTAGACGAATATGATAATTTTAAATAAAGAGAAATAAAAAGGCTACCCACATCCCGGGTAAAAAAGAAAATTGAAGGTCGGATGGGCCTTATTAAAAACCTCGACGTAAACCACCCTTGTGGACAAACCGGATGTAGGAGAAAAAGAGTGCAAATATGTGTGTTTAGAATATATATTATACTCCTATGGATTATATGTATGTTTGGATAGGGATGTCAATTGATGGAATTAATGGAGATAGAGATGACAATGGATATAGATGGAGGTAAATCATTGAATAGTAAATTTATTTTTGGTTAGGGATAGATAATTAAAATTGAATGGAATTTAATGTCAAAATCAAGAGTAATAAATGTTTATTATATCATTATTAGTTAGTTAGTGAGGGAAAATTAAAGTAGAAGAGAGAATGAATAGATAAAAGAAAAGTAAGGGAGCAAAATGGGTAAAAAGAAGAAATGTAAAAGAAAGAAAACATTAAGGAGTAAATTGCATTTTTGGTCCCACTAGAATTTGCGCGAAATAGATCTGTTCCCAAATTATTTTTTTGTCCTTTTTAGCATATCTAGTCACGTTCATCAAAATAAAATTAACATTATTACATTCTCTGATATAATAACATTCTTTTACTAATTATATACCGCACTTTCAAATAATACCACAGTACATGTAAAACAATATGAACATTATAGTTTATTAGATAATGATAAATCTTTGAATGAATGCAATGATATCAATTTTATAGGATGAACAAATATCTTTGTAGAGGAACTTAGAATGAGAGTTGAGGTTTGTCATCCAAAATTTGATAGAATAGAAGATATGAGACCCATATCATTTGGATGGGTTCAACCCTACCCAACATGAGATGCAATTGGTAAATTTGAGCAAATGAAAACACATCTACAAGTTTAAATTGTACAAAGATAATTCACATTTTACTACTCTACTTGCAAATGAAAATGTAATTTTTTGTTTTACTTAAGGTCCTTGTTTTCATCAAACATTTAATTTCAAATTCTTGTATTATTATTTTACCATCACTATCAACTCTTGTCAAGGCATGACATAAGAAAATGAGGATTTTATCTTCCATAATTTGATTTCTTCTTATATGTGAAAAAGGTAGTACCGATGATATTATAAATATAAAATTTAAATAATATCACGTTTATTTTATTTTACAATATTTATAATATAATCTCTAATGTAATATTTAACTACTTTTATAATATAAAACAAAATATTGCATGCAATTAGCTATAATCTCTTAAGATATGTGTTATCAATACATGGATGGAATTAATAAATTTTTTCTTAAATATTAAAATTTTGACTTTAATAATTAGGTAAAAAATTTATAAATAACATATATCTCTATATGTGGTTTATCCGGATTTGTATCCTCTCTATTTCTTTGTGTAAATTTCCCCTAAAGTTAGGAGAAAGATAGACACAATACATGGACCCCACTCATTATCATGGGTTCCACTCGATATTTGGATGGTAATAAAATCTCTTATAATTTTACAATATTAATAACATAATCTCAGTTTTTATATTTATCTACTTTTATGATATAAAATAAAATATTGCATGAAATTAGTCATAATCTCTTAAGATTATGTTATCAATTCACGAATGTAATTAATAAATTTTTCATTAAATATTATAATTTTGACTTTATTAATCAGATAAAGCTTTTGCTTAACAATTATTTTAAATTATTAAATGGTTATCAATTCATGAAATTGCTAATATTGAAATAATTTTGTCAAATGGCACAAAGCTAATATTTTTTTATATTTTCAAATGGTTATCACAATTTTCACGGATAAATTGATATAGGATAAGAAAATTGCTTGACTTTAAGCAAAAGTATTATGATCCTTGTTTTCATCTAGCATTTAATTACTAATTCTTAATAATTTTTAATGCACGGATGGAATTACTAATTTTTTTCTTAAATATTAAAATTTGACTTTAATAATTAGGTGAAGATATTATAATTAACATATATCTCTATATGTAGTTTATCCACACTATAAAATATACTATCTCTGTCCACCAGATATATGCACATTTCTTTGCACGTGGTTTAATGCAATATGTCGGAGGATATTTTGGGTATTGTGAGGTCCGTTTATGAATAAAGATAATATTTTTTAAGACAGAGAGTATAATGAAATAATAAATATGAATAATGATTTCATTTGAAAAAAAAAAAAGGAATGGTAATAATTTTCATATTACAACTTAATACTATTGACGTAATATTAGGTTCAATTTGTAATCACTTCCAATTTGAGGGAGAAATATTAAATAAATGAAATTTGTAATTAGTCAATGATTTAAAGGGATTTTATGTTTTTCTCTTCAAAATAAAGAGGATTTAATGTATGCATATAATTTTTATTATCCCATGTTTACTATATCTCCAACGTGCTAGTTGTTCTTGTTTAAAAAATATAATACGCTAAAATAGATAAATATTAAAAATTTGGAGTAGTAATTTTGTAAAACTTATTAATAGTATGAAATTTTTACTATAAGATGTATATACTAATATCATTATGTAAAATATGTATGATTGAGCAAGTATAACTAATTAATGCTATCAGTAAATAAGTTTATAATTATGTTATAAATTTCATATTATAAATTTCGATAATGATAAGTTCTCAACGGATAACTTCAAATTTAATATTATATACCGTGTGAACTAAGTATAAATCATGTTAATTGTTGAGGTGATTTTCCATCAAATTAAGTTTCAATGTATCCATATCACAAGCAAAATAAAATGGCCTTCCTTCCATTGTCCTCTTCCTTTGTTATAGCTCTTCTCTTCACTTCAGGTATATACTCCACTTTTATATCTATACATGCATGTATGAGAGATGCCACACGCGCGCGCGCGCGCACACACACACACATATATATATATATATTGTTAAATTACAGGGAAAATAAACTTATTTTTGTCTTTTATCTTTCACCAATTATGATTTTGATCTTCTAACTATTAGAATTTTTTTTAAAGATGAAGGCCGATCAATTTATTTTATAAAGATAAAGGATGAAAATCAAATTTTTTTAAAAGATAAAGGTAAGAATCAAAATTTTTAAAAGATAAAGGACTAAAATTCAATTTTAATAGTTAAGAGAACCTAAACCATAATTATCAAAAATAAAGTACAAAAAATCATTTTTCCTAAATTATATATAAATTTTTGGATTAAAGATTTATAAGTCTCATAACTCATCTTCATATTGAATTTGATCCTTCTAATTACATATTTTGATATTAGTTCTGTAAGTTCTAAAATATTTTGACTTTGATTCTTTTGCAAACTTACATTCAAAATTGAATTTAATATCAAAATCTAATAGTCAAAAGGACCAAAAATAATATTATGTGAAAAATAAAGAACGTAAAAACTATTTTCCCTAAATTATATATAAATATTTACACAAAATGTCATTACTTTGAAATTCCATTAAACACAATCCGACCAATTTATTTAATTTTTATGATAACAATGCAGTGGTGGCGATTGCACCACGGACACTAATGGAAGGCGGCGGAGGTGGCGAGGCAGCAATTAAGGCCGGGAAAGGTAGGTGTACGGATGTGGCGATTGAACCATACACCACGTGGTCGGACCACCATATATATATATCTATTCTATACTAAAAGAGGATTTGAGCTTAAGATGGCCAGTTTTCAGCCGGTAGAAGGTCAGTTTATTATTACGCGGCAAAAATTTATTGGCTATTGTGAATACGTGGCGCCGATGGGTTAGTTTATTCATTTCCTCAAACGATCTTTCCTCTATTCTGTCTTACACTCTTACATCCTCTCTTCTCTTCGTCCACGCGTCAATTTTCTTCATCCACGCGTCCGCTTCCTCTACTCCTCATCCATGCGACCCTTTTTGTTCATTTTTTTACAGTATTTTGTTATCTTCTCAGCGTTTCTTTGGGTGGCGTCTTTTTTCTCTGTTTGGTAGTGGATCATCTGTCCTGTATCTTTAAGGCGCTGTTGATCCCATTTGTCAGGTAACCTGGTCCATTCTATATTTAATTTGATTTGTTATCGGTCCTCTGTTTTTTAATTTTTTTTAAATTATGTTTTTCTATTTTCTCTAAAAAAAAGTTTCTCTCTCTTTAATCGTTAATTCTTTTAAACACAGGGTTTCTATTAGGTGCCAATTGTCGACATCTGTGATCGATTTGTGCTGAGTTTCAGTTCCAGGTATTCTATTTCATAAGATTTCGTTCAAATTCATTTGATATTTGGTGTGTTTTTAGATTTTGGGTTTATATGTGTTCTGATGTGCGGTTTGGGTTTTGTTGATTGAAGTTAGCTGGTTTATTATGATTTAGTGTGTGCTTTCAGAATTAATGATAATTAGTTTTAATATACAATGTTGTTTAGTTAGTGAATCTATCTTTTGAACTTAGAATTTTCAGTGTCCACCATATGTTTGATTAAATTCCTCAATGAAATCTATTTATAGTTCATTTTTCACATCTTCGCTCCCTTTCTCTATCAAACTCAAACCTCATTAAATGCTTTTGCAATTGCATCTAGATATTCATATGTAGATGTGTTATGTGATGTAGCATTAGCCGAGCACATGGAATCCTTCTATTCATCATTTTCATTCTGAGTTTCTTCCCAATCACTGTCCTGCCATATGAATTACCAAAATGATTCCAATTGCAGCTTATAATCATGTACATGGTAATGCAAAAGTTGAAAGAGATTATGCCCGTTCCCATGCAATAGTCAGGAATTCTTGAAAGACCATTTTTCACTCCAAGTTGATTATCATTAGCTTCCAGTTGTTTTTTTTTATCATTTAAAAGACTATGTTTTCCAGTTAGTAATCTAGAAACATATTAAAGAATGTTCAATGCTAGAAATAAAGCAACAAATACACCTATTTTTAGCATATTCTTATCATACGTGCCCTATATTTTAGTGTGTGGTTGTGGTTTTCTTTTATAAGAACAAAATTAATTAAATTAATATAATTCTTTTAATTTGTATTGTTAAGAAAATTTCACTATTTTTTAAAGTATGTTCCAAGGCATGTTTCATGATAAACCTTGAAACCCAATCACAGCAAGAAATTTGAACTCTGTCAAGATTATGAGGAACCAAACTGTGTTTAAAACTCACTGGTTATAATATAATGAAGAAACATGAATTAACTACTTCATCGACTAACAAGATGATCAAAACAGAAATTCAGAAATTTAGAAAATCTACACAAAAGCAGGCCAACAAGCATTTACATAAACACCTTGGTTATTAGCTACTTACATAATTAATTTACAAACCTCTCTTGTATCTTTGCATACCTTTTAGTCTACTACATTGTCCATTGTATTAATATGGAAACATAACAGTCTTAGGAATTAGGATATTGTGTGATTGCATGTATGTTTCTAATACTGCTAGCATGCTGTTTGTGGTAAGTATTTGAATATCAAATGCAAGGTCTTGCTGGAAAATGGAGAATTCTTATAAAAATCCATTATTCTAGGATATATTTTTGTATGATTGCTAGACTTAGGTTGTCTTGGGCTTCATTAATCTTTCCTTTGATAAAGTGCTTCACTAAGCT
>JAPKLY010003375.1:0-19039 GCA_026898435.1 Prunella vulgaris | reverse complement strand
ACCAGTTTACTAAGCAAACTCAGAGAAAATGTTTTCAGAAACTAAATTGAGTAGAATCTAAGGGCTCGCTTTCCGCACTTACTCTGGCTCACTGAGATAGTGGTCCAACTGACTAGCTTCCAAGCGGTCAGTAGGTTTGTTATCTCTACTGAGCTTCCGAGCACTTTACTCACACTCAGCTTATCTGACTCATTACTGAATTGTCCCTGCTGCCCTTGTGGACCTTCAGCATACTGAGTACTTCAGGAGTTCCTGACTGAGAGTGTTAGAGCATTTTTCTGAGTCTTTCAGAAAAATCTGACATCAGTGTATTCCCCCCCATACACTGATTATACTCATTTCGGGACCAACAAGTGGTATCAGAGCGGTGGTTCAAAAGACCACTGACTTTGCTTACCAACAGTTTCTGAGGAGAAACTTTTTGTGGTCTACTGAACTGATCTTGTTTCTGAAAAACTGCATATCATGGCATCCGGTTCTAAACGCCTCGAAGGCAATCTTCCTGAATTCTCTATTGACAACTATGACTATTGGAAATTCAGGGTACTTGCACATCTCTGCTCTATCCATGATCAGATGCCACAAGTTATTTAGCATGGCCCAATCAGATTTATGAGAAATCTTCAGACAACCTGGCCTGTTGCTGGCAATGTACCTGTTCCAGCCGCCAGAGATGAAGAGGTGGAGAGGTCCGCGCTTAATTCTGATCAGATTAAGCAAATTGGACAGGATAATGTTGCTAAGAACATTATACTCCACACCGTTTCTTACGAGAATTCGGTCAGACTCATGCACCTGAGGACAGCTAAGGAGATCTGGGATACCTTGAGGGAAATGAGTGAGGGATCAGAAAAGATCAAGGAGAACAAGAGAGATCTTGCTATCAGGAAGTTTGAGGCCTTCAGGATGTTAGAGGGTGAATCCATCGATCAGATGGAAGCTCGGTTCATTAAGATGATGAACGAGCTAGCAACCCTTGGGAAGGAGTTTCCCAAGAGGGAGGTGTCTTCTAAAATCCTAAATTGTCTCCCTGAAAGATGGGACACAGGAGTAATCTTGTTGAAAAACACTCAGGATCTTACAAACATTACTCACTCTCATCTATTCTCAGAGTTAAAGGCTCTGGAATTTGACCTCGATAAGAGGAAAAAGATGGGTGTTGTCAGTGAGGAAGTTAGTGAGGAGAAGACACCTGAAAAGGAAAAGAGCGTGGCTCTTAAAGCTACTCCTGAGCCTGAGGCTGGATCTGGCTCCAAGTCTCTGAAGGACATGAACAAAGATAAGCTAGCCTTGGAGTACAGCCTGATGGCGCGGCGCTTCGAGAAACTGAACTCTCGATTCGTAAGGTATAAGAAACTTTATACTGACACCCGTGATCCCAGGTACTCCAGCCGCAGGAGATCAAGCCCCCGAAGAGAAGAAAGGAGGGGTTCAGATTCCAGGAGGGATCGCAACGAGCCTGAGCGACGAAGAGATGAGAAGAAGAGAGATGATTTGCCCAGAAGATCCAGCTCCAAACCTGAACGATCATCAGGGAGCAGAAGGTAGTCATCTGATAAAAGGTACGCTGACAAGAAGTTTGCTTCTGATATAGATCAGTGCTACCATTGCAAAAAGACCGGACATTATCAGTATGATTGTCCGGAGCTCAGTGCGCGTGAGCGAGAGGATCGGAGAGCTAAGAGAGAGCTCAGGGCATCAGACCGGAGAGCGTTGCTTGCTGAGGATTCCTCAGATTCAGATGGCCCAGGACGCCGGTCCCCTGAACTCTTCTCCGATGAAGAGTATGATGACCTCTGCCTGATGGCAGATGACGAGGTATGTTCTTCTGCCTCTTCTCCTAATCACGCACATGAGCTTAGCTCAGATTCAGCAGGAGAACTCGACCTTCAGCTCGCCCTAGAGCAATTGATGGTTGACTTCTCAAGGCTGCAGGAGACTCATACTCACACAGTGGATGTGAATGCACATCTGAGTGAGGAGAACGATCGGTTAACTGAGTCTCTAAGAGTAAGAGATACTGAAGAAGCCCTCAGATTAGTACATCTTCAGGAAGAGCTACTTCATGCTCGGAACAAGCATGATGAAGCTCCACTGGAGGTAGAGAGACTGAAGGGTGTAATCAGCTCGCTGATTGAGACTCGTGACACGGATCTGTTCCTTGCTCAGGAACAACTGATGATTGAGCGAATTGCTCTGAGAGTGATGTTTGAAACTGAGTGGCAAGCTCGCATTTGTGCTGAGCAAACTGCTTGGGATCTTGAGCTAATCTCAAAGGAGAAAGGTCAGGCTAGACCTCAAGTGCCAAAAGGTCAGGCCCGAGCTGCTCCTTCTAGGGATCAAACTCAGCCCAATGCACCCAGGCCAAGAAGGAATAGGAGGCCCACCCCCAGAAATCAATATAGGGCTCCTGTATCTCAGGCTGACACCCATACACCCTCAACTTCCCAGGCACAAAGGAAGAAGAGAACTGTGTATGTTGATATTTCAGGGAAACAGGTTTATGCTTCTGATGCTATCAGAATTGTTAAACAAATCTGGATCCCGAAGGGTATGGCTGACTCAGTAGGACCCAATACGAGATGGGTACCTGAGGCCTGATTCTTTTCAGGTCACTGAGGGCTACAATAAGAGGAAGGAGGATCTGATGAAGGACTGTTACTTGGACTCAGGATGTTCCGGATTTCGTGATCTCCTTCAGGATTACGTAGCTCAAGAAGGCCCGCAGGTAACCTTTGGTGATAACTCTAAGGGTTTCACCAGAGGATTCGGAACCCTTGTTATTAACTCTGTCCGTGTACTAAATGTATCATATGTTGAGGGACTGAGACATAACTTACTCTCGGTTAGTCAGTTCTGTGACCGAGGATAGAGCGTAGAATTTACATCTAACATGTGTCTTTTGAAGGACAAATCTACACTACAGGTTCTGATTACAGGTGTCAGGAGGGGCAATGTATATTTTGCTGACTTCAAGAGCAGCCCTCCTGAAACCTGTCTGGTCGCTAAGAGCTCCTCTGAGCTCAGTTGGCTTTGGCATAAACGTCTGAGTCACTTAAACTTCAAGATTATTAACAAAATCTCTAGACTCTCTCTTGTAGATGGTCTGCCTAATGAAGTTTTTAGCAAAGACCACGTGTGCGGAGCATGTCAGGAAGGCAAGCAAACCAAAGCCTCATTCAAAGTGAAGGAAGCCTTCTCCACTGACAGAGTGCTTCAGCTCCTGCACATGGATCTCTTTGGTCCAGTAACTCCTGTCAGCATAAATGGTAGGAAATATACCCTTGTTGTTGTTGATGATTATTCCAGGTACACATGGGTTATTTTCTTGCTGAACAAAAAAGAGACTCAGGTCAAGCTTCCAGAGTTACTCAAGGAATTGAGTACTAAACAGGGTCAGAGCATAGTCAGGATCCGATCAGATCGAGGAACCGAGTTTATAAACTCTATTATAATTGACTTTTGTACTAACCATGGTATAGCTCATGAGACTTCTGCAGCCAGGACCCCTCAGCAGAATGGGGTAGATGAAAGAAGGAATCGAACCCTGAAGGAAGCTGCCAGGACTATGTTGGCTGAATAAGGACTGCCCAAGAAGTACTGGGCTGAAGCAATCAACACTGCTTGCTACACTCAGAACCGATCTATGCTGAACAAACAACATGCTCAGACACTCTATGAAACTTGGAACAAGAGAAAGCCTCACATCTCTTATTTCCATATTTTTGGATGTAAGTGTTTCATCCTGAACAATGGGAAAGACCAGCTGAAAGCCTTTGATAGCAAATCTGATGAGGGAATTTTCTTAGGATACTCCTCAGTCAGTAAGCTTTCAGGGTGTATAACTGTCGGACCCTTTGTGTGGAGGAAACACCTCATGTTGTGTTTGATGAGACTGCATCAGTGCATAGGAAACAGGCAATGACTCAGTATCCCCTGTTCTTGCTCGTTCCGCTTCTTTGCCTATTATTGTCGAGACTACTATTTCAGGATCAGGCAATGGAACATCAGTAGCTCCCAGTGCTTCAGTCAGCAGGAGGCCGTGGCTAGATGATCACTCATTGGCTGATATCATTGGTGATATCAATGAGGGGATCAGGACGAGGTTGTCCTTTGGCGAAGGCGCTATGTTTTGTTGCTTCCTGAGTGATCAGGAACCTACAAGCATAGAAGAAGCTCTAGCTGATCCCAACTGGATCCGAGCCATGCAGGATGAGCTCAATCAGTTTGAGCGGAATCAGGTTTGGGAGTTAGTTGAGAGACCTAGGCGTCAACATGTTATTGGCACCAAGTGGGTCTTCAAGAACAAGAGGGATGAAAAGAATGTTGTTGTCAGGAATAAGGTCAGACTAGTAGCAAAGGGTTACTCTCAGGCCGAGGGTATCGACTATGATGAGACCTTTGCTCCAGTCGCAAGATTGGAAGCAATCAGGTTGTTTCTGGCTTATGCAACATTCAGGAAATTCAAAGTGTATCAGATGGACGTAAAGAGTGCTTTTCTGAATGGTGTACTGAATGAAGAGGTGTATGTTGAGCAACCTTTTGGATTCGAAGTTGGTAATAAGGTATATCACCTGAAGAAAGCTCTTTATGGCCTGAAGTAAGCTCCGAGAGCTTGGTATGATACATTATCCCAATTCCTGATAGACCATGGGTTCGTGAAAGGAACAGTGGACAGGACCCTCTTTCGGATCACCGAAGGGGAAGACATTCTCTTGGTTCAGATTTATGTGGATGACATAATATTTGGATCTCCTAATCTAAAGCTTTGTGAGAAATTCTCCAAGCTGATGACTGGGAAATTTGAGATGTCAATGATGGGAGAAATGAATTTCTTTCTGGGTCTCCAAGTCAGGAAAACTGACTCCGGAATTTTCATTAATCAGTCCAAGTATGCGAGGGACTTGATTCAGAAATTTGGAGTTCAGTCCAGCAAAGTCTCACTCATTCCCATGAACACAAATGAGAAGCTGGATCCTGACAAAGAAGGAGTCTCAGTAAATCAGACTGAATATAGGGCACTGATAGGATCTTTATTATATCTGACTGCTAGTCGACCTGACATCACTTATGCAGTTGGAGTTTGTGCAAGGTATCAGTCTGATCCAAAGAAGAGTCATCTAGAGAGTGCCAAAAAGATACTGAAATACCTGAGAGGTACAGTCAATCTAGGACTTTGGTATCCCTCTGATGACAACCTAGAACTGACTGGCTCTTCAGATGCTAATTATGGAGGCTGTAGACTTGATAGGAAATCAACTACAGGAACATGTCAGTTTCTAGGGAGTAAGCTGATCTCTTGGTTTTCTAAAAAGCAAACCAGTGTTGCAACGTCTACTACTGAGGCTGAGTATATGGCGGCAGGCAGTTGTTGTTCTCAGATTCTTTGGCGGAAACAACAACTGAGAGACTACCAAATAGAGGCAACTGAAGTTCCAATTTATTGTGACAATAATAGTGCCATTGCCATATCCCAAAACCCAGTCTTACACACAAGATGTAAGCATGTAGACATCAGGCATCACTTTATCAGAGATCATGTTGAGAAGAAGCACATCAGGATGGAGAGAGTCCCTACTGAAAAACAGAGAGCTGACATCCTGACTAAGGCTTTGCCTGAAACTAGGTTTGTTGAGTTATCAGTAGAGTTAGGACTCCTTGACCCAGGCTTAGGTGATTCAGTCTGAATCTCTGATAAGAATGCACAAGGTCAGGGGGAATAACTCATATGGACTCAGGATGAAGGAATCCCAGAGAGAATATGAATGGTTGAAGGGGGAACATTCAGTATAAGAGAAATGATCAGTATAGACTGACTAAGTTTCAGGACACTGAACTCAGGTCTTGTCACCCTGATAAGGCAATAAGTGGTATCAGTCATAATACAAATCTGACTGACTGGTATGTTTTCTGATTTTTATCTAGTCATCTGATCTTGCGTGCATTTTCCTTATACTGTTTGCTGTATTGTCAAATCAATTTAATTTGTCAAATGATCCCAGCCATTCGTTTTAATATTCGGTTATTATTTAATACAATTTATTTGAATTAAATACGGACATGCTCTACTGTGCATTTAATGCACTGTGGGCGGGAACAGTTTTCTATAAAGTTTGACCAATTACTTTTGAAAAACCGAAGAGTCAAATGCTTTTCACTGTTCAATCTTGACCATTGAATCTCATAGGTCATTATTTTCTAAGCCACCCGATTAAAACCGAATATTTGTATAAATAGGGGAAGATTGTGTTGTTAAAATCTTTATGCACCTAAATATTTTCCTTACATATTCCTCTTTGCAAACCGACCTTATTCATTTCTTCATATTACTTCAATGGCTTCTCCATCTGCAGATTCATTCTTTGGAAATCTTTTCCATCTAAGGAATGAGATTCATTATGAACCATATGGGGACTTTTCCTCCAACCACCCCGATATTTTGCCTGTACAAGAACTATTCAATAATGCAGGTCTTCTGCAATTCATTACAGCAAGACCACAGAGGCTCCACCCGAGACTTGTTGCTGCATTCTACCTAAAGATGGAGCAGAACAAGGAGTCCCAGGAGTGGGAAACTTGCATACCCCTGACCACCTGTACAAAGGGGAAGGATGGAGAGGAGGAGATGACCAGGAGATGGGTCACTCTCAACATCCAGAGGAAGATTAAGGAGGTTTTTAATCTTCCCAGTTCAGGACGAAGCCCAGTGGATTATGGGTATGGGAATGAGAAGGACTTTCCCCAGTCCTTATGTGATGGGGATGTCGTCCTGAAGTCGGGCCTAAATAAATCAGTCTTGAGGACTGAAAACCGCCACTTCTTCGACCTGACAAGTCAGGGAGTGATGGGGATTGCCGGAGGATTGGAGCAGATCTCCAGACCAAAGCTTTATACGATGATGGCAATCTCGGACGCCTCTATGCACAACTTTAACTGGGAGGATTACTTCCTCCAAATGCTGGTGGCTGAGACCAGCAAAATCAAGTACTCGCCAGAGGGTCAGGCGACATTCGAGGCGAAGATGCACTTTGACACCAAGATTTCTATGCTCTTGGAGACCCTGGATCTCGGTGATGTGGATCAGGCCCAATCACTCGAGATTCCAGTGAAAATCAATCTATTTAGAGCTTACTCCGATGATGCTGGCACCAGGAGAAGGTCTCGGACTCAGAAGAAGAAGGCCCAGGCGAGCATGACTGAAAGAGTCAAGGCTCAGGCAGGCAAGTCTTTTGAGTCTGATACAGCAAAGCCAGCGGAGGAGAAATCTAAGCCCTCAGGACCCAAGCAACAAAAGCTGAAATTTCTCTATTCAGGGTCAGCTGAGCGAGAGAAGAAGCTCGTGGAAGAGCAAGAGAAAAAGCTTGTGGAAGAGAAAGAGGCTGAAGAAGCTATTCAGCATGCACCTCCGGAGAGGGAACCAGCTCAGGCGCAGGCCATTCTTGAAATTGCTCCCATTACATCTGTTCCGGATGTTGCATCCCCTGATCCTGATCAACTAATCCTTAACATCGCTGAAACTTATCAGAGTTTGGATCAGGTGGAGCCTGCTCAGGAAGGAGGAGTTGAGCAGGAGGCTGCTGAACCAGTTCAGGCTGAAACACTATGGCCGTTCCCTGCGCCCGATGTGAATATTCTTTTAGATTTTGAGATAGTAGCAAGGGGAGCGGCAGCTGAAATGGTGGAAAGGAGATTTCCTGATCTCACTAAAGCTCAGAAGGAGGCAGTTGTGCAACTCCACACTTTTGCCATGATCAGAAACGCTACATGGTCTGAGCTCAGTCAGCTAGGAGAATCCAGAGGATGGGACTACATTGCAGAATTAGAAGCCGCCCTCTTTGATCATTTTGATGTGAACTCTCTACATCAATTGATTAAGATGGTGGATTTTATCAAAACAGTCCGCCGAACCTATCCTGAGCCTGAACCTCAGAAAGCAGAAGAAGAGAAGGGAGAGGTGAAGGAAGCTGAGCAGGAGGTGGTAGTGGTTGCTGATGATGATCAGCAAGGTGGCACTGAGGGAGTCAGTGCACCGGCCGATGAAGCAATCCTGGGACCCGGGATTGCGGAGGCTTCAGGAGAGGGTCCACCAGGCATGGTCCGAGTCAGAGGCAAATGGACTACACCCGAAGCAATATATCTTCAGAATTCTTCACGAGCTCTTGGCAATCTGCACAGGAGGGTCATCCTCGTTCAGCGAAAAACTAGTAGGGTTGGTTCAAATTCTGAATTGCTGAACAAGAAGTTGAACAGACTGGACCGTGACCTGAATGATATGGCCACTGATATGCATGCTGCAATAGATCTCCTTGGGGAAGCTCGAACTAGAATCAATGTAGACCTCACTGTTATTTCTGAGCAAACCAAGGATGCCATTCATAACTGCAATCAGAAGGTTTCTAATGTGCAGACTCAGCAGGAGACTAAGCTTGCTAATTTTCTGGATCAACAACTGTCTGAAAAAGTTGATCAACTGGTTGATGAGAAGTTGGTCAAGCTAAAAGCTGAACTGAAGGAGGAACTGCTGAGTGAGATGTCTGAACAGGAGAAGGATGCAATTGCCACTGCCCTAAACAATCGGATGATGAGCTTTGAAGGACGGCTAAAAGCTGAGCACAATTTAGCCATCGACAAGCTAAGTGTTGGCCTGAGAGGGACGGCCAGGCAGATTGGGCAATTGCAGGGGAAGCAGACTGAGATGGATGGTCAGTTTGCACTATTGGCGGAGTCAGTGGATGAAGTTGTCAAACGGATATGCCAAAAGGGGGAGGAAGGGAAGAAGCAGATTGCCATTACTGGTAAAGCAAAGAAGAAAACCTTCCCCCCCGAACTGATAGCGGCGGAAAGAAAGAGGACAAGGTCCATCGCTGCCATCGAAGCTGCTGAAGGTTCAGAGCCGAAAAGATTGAGGTCGTCTGAGGACCCCTCTCTGGAGCCTTTGTACAAGAAGATGGAGGAACATATGCAAACTGAGCTGACCACTCAGAAGAAAATGGTGATGACTGAAGCTGAAAACATAGCAAAGATGAAGGAGATTTCGCTCCTCAGTCAGATCCAGCGCCTAAAGGAGTCCTATGAGTATCTGACTTCGCAGGTTCAGAAGAAGAACTCTGTATCTTCTGGATCTCAGATGAAGACTCAGAGGAAGATTGTGGTCAGTTCAGATCAAAGTCATCCTCCACTAAAGTTTGTGGAAGACTTTATTCCGATAGAGATGTTGGAGGTATGGATTCCGATCCGGAATAGGTGGGCTTACCTATTCTACGTGGTGGGGTTATGGGACGATCTGACTGAAGAAAAAGACGTCATACTCCATCACTGGATGGCACAGGAGCATCCTGATCTCTGGGCTAAAATCATCAGACATTGTGACACTGAAGGTGTAGAGATCGCTCCTCCGGAATTCATCAAGTACACTCCTCCACTCTTTAAGAACTCCAAGCAACTGGACCGGAAAGCAATTTCTAAAGAAGTCGTCAGAGTAGGACGAGCTGCCAGGGTCGTTGCTGATCAAAACAGGATGAAGTAGGTCCTAAACCGGGTACTGGAGATGTACGAGATTCCACTGACTGCTTGGAATAAGGATGAAGACTAGATTAGGAGCTAGTTGTTCAGGAATTTTGTAATAGCTTCAGGACACTTGTATTTTCTTATCAATCAATGAAGTTATTTATTTTTCCTGAGTACAACTTCTTGTTGACTCCTGAATTTACTTTTCTGAATCCTTATCAAGAACTGTACTAACCCATTCCTTGTTTTCATCTTATAGACTAAGTACCTAGTTTGTCAGGTGGTACTGAGTTATTCTTACTGACTAAGTCAGTTGATTGTATAGATGAATAGGAATTTGCTTAAGGGTTTTGGCATCATCAAAAAGGGGGAAATTGTTGGGACAATCTGAGTATTTTGATTAGAACTTCAGTACAGGAGGACCATGCTGAAGACTGAAGAATATTGGAGTCGACCCAATTTACTGAAGTCTGAATTGTAAACCATCCTGAAGGAGTCAGTCATTCTTGCTGAAGATTGTCTGTTCTGAAGCTGAAGATCGAAGCCTGCTGATTCATCCTGAAGTCAATCCTGAAGTACCATTGGCTGATGTTTCTACTGAGTACACTAAGCATACTCAGGACAGAAGTTAGTCAGTGAAGAGTAAGTGTCACCTATCAGGCTGTGCTGAATGCACTTAAGACCTGACTTAGGCATTGGTTCAGTTCACCTGAATCCTGTAAGTCCAAAGCTAAAAGATTACACATACTGGGCTGAATAACCTATCAGGCTGTGCTGAATGCACATAGGACCTGACTCAGGCCGTGGATCATTTCACCTGAATCATGTAAGTCCAAAGCAAAAGGTTATTTATGCTATAGGACAAGAGACAAAGAGAATGTCAGTAGACTCCATTAAAAACACACGTTCAGACTGAGTTATTAACAAGAGACTCATAGCATTAAATGTACATGGAAGGACAAATGTCTGAAGGTCAACTAGCCGTTATAGCGGAGAGCCAATGATCTTTCGACACGTATGCACGGAGTCTGCGCAGCATTTAATGCGGCATTTAATGCGTCTCAAAAGTTGCAGGTGATGTGACAAGTTGCCAGAATAAGCATGGCGGTTAGGTCAAACAGTATTTCTAGCCTGCAATCTACCTAAAAATAGGAAGATTTGATTTGATCTCCTCCAACGGATCTATTTTGAATCTTGCCTATATATATGGAGAGCCTTGCACCCATTCAAGGCTAACGGGAAATATCCAAGAGAAAACTCTCAAGAATCCAAGCATTCAAAGCATACTATAAACAACACTCTGCAATTAAATTTCCCTAGTGTTGTAGTAGGATTCACTCTGTATTTGATTAGATCGATAACTCTATTATTTAGCATTGTTTTATATTGCTAGAGCTATCTTAGTTGGAAACCAGAATACCAAACCACTCAAGGTGTGAGATTGGTTGGTTAGAAGGACTGGGACTTGTAAAACGCCCAGGGGTCAGTTCCTAAGAGAGGAAGTTGGCTACTCGTGTCCCTTGGCACGTAAAACCCAAGTACCTATCCTCAGGGTTTTGAGGATAGCTTCCTGTTAAATCAGGTCGGGGACGTAGGAGTTGGTTATCTCCGAACCACGTTAAAAAGTCCCCTGTGTGCTGATTTACTATTTTGTTCAGGATCATAACTGTCATCATTATAAACTGAACATTCTGCATCGTTTTTCTATTCTGGACTGAATCAATCATCCTGAATCTTAATACTGTGCACTCAGCCTTAACCACCAGTTTACTAAGCAAACTCAGAGAAAATGTTTTCAGAAACTAAATCGAGTAGAATCTAAGGGCTAACTTTCCGCACTTACTCTGGCTCACTGAGATAGTGGTCCAACTGACTAGCTTCCAAACGGTCAGTAGGTTTGTTATCTCTACTGAGCTTCCGAGCACTTTACTCACGCTCAGCTTATCTGACTCATTACTGAATTGTCCCTGCTGCCCCTGTGGACCTTCAGCATACTGAGTACTTCAGGAGTTCCTGACTGAGAGTGTTAGAGCATTTTTCTGAGTCTTTCATAAAAATTTGACGTCAGTGTATTCCCCCCCATACACTGATTATACTCGTTTCGGGACCAACAAGACCCTTGGTCCAAAAAAGTTTCGGGGGTGTCTTCATTTCGTCAATCTCATTTCAATGCTATGCTTTTGATGATTTTTAGTGCTTTCTTATGTATTCTGATCATATGCTTATCTTGAAGCCTTGTTTTTTCTTGATTTTGCCATTATGTTGCTAGTTTAGAGTAGTGTGGCATGAGATATGTTTATGATTGTGTGGATGAGTTGATAGTATATGTTAGATATAGTGGATTTATTACTTGATTCATGTCTTGTCTAGTTTGTGATTGATTTTATGATGCTTGATACATTGATGATTTGAGTCTTGATCACCCTACCTGTGAGGTTTTGAGTCATTTATGCCCATTTCAATCTTGAACGGATGATATTATCTTTGATGTGAGTTCCAAACATGTGCATTATACTCTAGAACTTTGCTTTGGTCTTATTTGAGGCTACATTAGATGAAAAGTTCACATGATATGATTTGAGACATTTCTTTGATATATATTGAGCCACTTTGCCATATGAGCCTACCATTGATATTAGTATCCATTGCTCACCACTTTGTGCTTATAGACCTTTCATTTGGCTAACCACACTTTAAGCCATTTTCCTTCCTTTTTGGAACTTTCTTGTCCCTATGATTAGTAGAGTGAAAATAAAGAAGGAAGATTGGTGATTTGATGAAGAAATTGGTGGCCTTAGTTGAAAGAAATTCAAGTATGCATGGATTGATGTCTAAAGAAGGTTCAAAAGCAAGTGACTGCAAGGAATTGAAAAAGGTTGACTTTTTGCAAAATTTTGGTCAAGTTTGACTCTTGTGTTGTGAGTATGATCACAACGTGTAAAATGGGAAGAATGACCTTTGAAGGTGTGATTTTGAATGAGCGTGAAGAATATGTGCACAATTGCATGAAGAGGTGAATGATCTCTACTACTTGATTCCTTCTATGCTTTACTAATCATACTTAGTCACTTTTATCCATATGTTCCTTTCCTACCAAAGAGCCAACACTACAACCTTATAAAAGTCCTCATTGATGTGTGAATAATTTATCATACCAAGTGGTGGAGAACTTAGACTTGAGCCAAGCTTATGGTAGTATGTGTATGTGTTGTGATGATTGAGTGAGCCTATACACTTGAGGGTTGAGTATACACTTATCTTGTGAGGGTCATGACTCATTGACTTGATTATTTTCTTATTGATTCATTGTTGATAGTTGATTAGATGAGATTGCATTCTAGACTTGCTTGATATTGATTGATGGTTCCATGGCATTAGATTGTTTGCTTGATGCTTCATTGATACAATTATTCCCCTATCTTATCGCTTTGTTGCTCGAGGACGAGCAACAATCTAGTTTGGGGGTGTGATTAGGGTCATAATTGCATCTTTTTGCATCCATTTCTATATGGTTTTGATGTACTTATGTTCATATTTTACCCTAATATGCTATACTTTGTGCATTTAACACTTTTTTGCTAGAAAGTTGTGATTATAGGTGGAAACGAGCAAAACGAGGAAGAAACGAGCAAGATCGAGAAAAGTCCTAAATTCTGGAGTTGAGCCAATTGGTGCAATTGATGTCCCATGTGGAAGAGCTTGAAGAGAGGGTCGCAACGCAAGAAGAATCGAGTCAATCGGAGTTCTAGAACTCAAGATCTGACAAAAACGAGGAAGTCGCGCATCGACTGACACTAAGTGTCTTGATCGGCGGCTCATAAGCTCAAATCGGCAGCCAATGTGCCTTTGGTCGGCAGCCGTGCCACGCGACCGTGAGCGGCAGCCATTATGCTTGTGGTCGGCAGCACCTATGCTTGTGGTCAGCAGCAGTGTTAAAATCTGAATTTTCGGTGCTATTTTCGTATTTTCGCGCATTTAATGAACGACACTTTGGACCAAGCATTGTGAGCACTATAAATACTCAAGGATCAGATTCTCCAAGCATCATCTTAGTCATTAGTTTGATCATTAGGTAGGTTTAGACAGAGAGATTAGAGGTTACAAAGTGGGTTCTTAGTTAGAATTTAATCTTCTTTCTTCCATAACTTTTGATCTAGCCATTAGATCTTTAATCCATTTTTTCCATTGTAATCTCCATTGAATTTCCTACTTTTCTACGGTCGATTTATGTTTTGAGCTTTGGATCAAGACTTAGAAAATTGGAGGTTTGTAGCTTGTATTTCAATTCTTCTACTATTGGTAAGTTTTCATTCAATTCTCTTATTTTAGTTCTTAATCATGATGTTTACATTGTTAATTGTTGATTTTCAATTCCAATTAGCCATGGGCTAATATCCTTGTTGCATGGTTGTGTGATTACTACGGTGAATTTAGTCTCTTGTTAATCCTATGTATGAATTAGTGATCTTGATGGATTAGTTCTCTTATTAAATACTTGTATGAATGCTTGGGATGTTTAATTGGAATGTATGGCTTATATGTTTTAGCAATGAAATGAGAATTGAGCTATAAGAACTTTATGCATACCAAGTGTTTGATATTTGGCTTGTATGACCAATGAGAATTGCATATTAGCCTAGACCACTTAATTGGAGTATTTGGTGTTGTAGAGAGATCTAGACATCTAATAGAGCCCTTAACTTGTGTTATAGAGAGATCTAAACACTAGTTGGGTTAACTAAGACAGCAAGAGACCTTTTGCATGCTAGGATGGATAGGACATTAGAGGAACCATAGTAGGATTACTTCAATGCACACACACCACTCATTTGCTCACTTCCTTGAGGTGATAGCTAGATTTACTTTGCTTTGTTAAGGTAGATAGAAAACATGATCGTTTCTTGCTTTCACTAGCTATTATCTTTGTGACATTCGATACTTGCTTGATATCGCATCGTTTCCCTGTGTTCAATATTTAACTTGGTTAACTTGCCACGACAACAACGACCACCTACACTTGCGTGGAAATCATACACAATTTTGGCAAACATTATTATATCTCGTCACTCCCAGAATGTATTTTCACAAGAACAAATATATGTTTCTTAATTTATTTTTTATTTTTTTATTGATTTTTTGTTGATAATATGTTGTTAATGTAATACTACCTTACATATGTTATTATATCTCGTTAGTCCCAAAATGTATACTACATGAACATATGTGTGTTACTTTAAGACAAATTGTGTGTTACTACATAAAAACAATTAATTTTTGTACTTTTATAGTAACTATAAGTATAATATGTATTTTTAGAAGAACAAATATATGTTTCTTAATTTATTTTTTATTTTTTTATTAATTTTATGTTGATAATAAGTTGTTAATGTAATAATATCTTAAATGTGTTATTATATCTCGACAGTCCCAGAATGTATATTACATGAACAAATGCTTGTTACTGCAAGGCAAAATGTGTGTTGCTGCAGCTTAAAAAATTAAAATTTTGTACTTTTAAGGTAACTATAAGGATAATATGTATTTTTACAATAATAAATATGTGTTTCTTAATTTATTTTTTCATTCTTTTTATAGATTTTTATGTTGATAATATGTTGTTAATATAATAATACCTTACATGTGTTATTATATCTTGACAGTCCCAAAATGTATAAAACATGAATATATGTGTGTTACTGTATGGCAAAATGTGTGTTACAACATCTTAAAAACTAATAATTTGTATAAAAATCAATTAATCTTAATGAAAAACTAATATTCTTCTTATAGTAACACACATATTGTTTTTACATTGTATTAAAAATATTTGTTTCTACAAAAACAAATGAATATATGTAAAAAAACAATATTTATTCTTACAGTACCACATATTTGACCTTATAGTAACATAGATTTATTTACTCATACAGTATTACCAACAGGGAGCGAAAATCCTGGAATTTGAAAATTGCCCAAATCTGACCCGATCCGATCAAGATCCGTAAATTTTTGTTACTTTGACCCTGTTGACCCGCAAGTTTTTAAAAATTTCCATTTCAATAGAATATTGCACTGTGCAATATTGCATAAGGGACCCACCCATATTAGATAGTTCATATGAAAAAATTAATGTTTATATGTAATATAAATAATAAATTCATATATCTATATATAACTATATCTTTAAATTATATAAATATAAACTTATCAAAGCTACCAAAATACCCAATTTCAAAATATCTTTGTTCTCATATACTCTAATTTTTAGAATTCATTTTCGCCTTATATTAAAATTTTATTAATTCTCATCCATTAATTTTAGTTTATATCTATAAATATATAATATATCTTTAGTTTAATTCATTCTACTCTATCGTGTTCTCTAGCCTACAGATTAAAATAACTCGGAAGATAGAACCAGAGATTTCTATTCTCTAAGGTATTGCATCAATTTTTTCTTACTGTTATTTCTAATTTCTTTTTTAGTGTTCACTGCAACTTAATCTAAATCTATTATTTTTTATTTGTTTGTGTTTAATATCTTATTTTTCACAAATTAAATTGGGTGAATTACATATAGGTTAAAAAAAGTCACTATATTTACAAATAGGTTCTGTGCAGAAAAAAAATGTGCGCGCTTCTGTGCAAATATTGTGAACCTATTTGTAAATCTAGTGACTTTTTTAAACCTATATGTAAATCATCCAATTAAATTCTCTTGATGTGTGGATTAATAAATAATCTTATTTTATATTTATGTGATGATAGACAGGAATTAAAATTTGATTATCAAAGATTTAATATTTACTTTTATGATTAACTTATTAATGTATTGGACTTGAAATTTTTATTATCTCAATTCAATTATTTTTTCGTTTAATCTCAACATCATTATTAATTTTCTATATAATTTACATATGTTGGTCCCGAAACGAGTTAAATCAGTGTATGGGGGGGATACACTGATGTCAGATTTTTCTGAAAGACTCAGAAAAATGCTCTAACGCACTCAGTCAGGATTCCCTGAAGTACTCAGTGGGCTGAATGTCCTCAGGGGCAGCAGGGACGGTTCAGTAATGAGTCAGACAAGCTGAGTGTGAGTAAAGTGCTCGGAGGCTCAGTAGAGATAACAAACCTACTGACTGCTCGGAAGCGAGTCAGTTGGACTACTATCTCAGTGAGTCAGAGTATGTGCGGAAAGTGAGCCCTTAGATTCTACTCGTTTTAGTTTCTGAAAACGCTTTCTCTGAGTTGCTTAGTAAATTGGTGGTTAAGGCTGAGTGCACAGTATTCAGATCAGGATGATTGATTCAGTCCTGAAGTTAAAACCAATGCAGTATGCTCAGTTTAATATGATGACATTTATGATCCTGAACAAAACAGTAAATCAGCACACATGGGACTTTTTAACGTGGTTCGGAGATAACCAACTCCTACGTCCACGACCTGATTTAACAGGAAGCTATCCTCAAAACCCTGAGGATAGGTACTTGGGTTTTACGTGCCAAGGGACACGAGTAGCCAACTTCCTCTCTTAGGAACTGACCCCTGGGCGTTTTACAAGTCCCAGTCCTTCTAACCAACCTATCTCACACTTTGAGAGGTTTGGTATTCTGGTTTCCAACTAAGATAGCTCTAGCAATACAAATCAGTGCTAAATAATAGAGCTATCGATCTAAGAAAATACAGAGTGAATCCTACTACAACACTAGGGAAATTTAATTGCAGAGTGTTGTTTATGATATGCTTTGTGTTCTTGGATTCTTGAGAATTCTCTTGGAAATTTCCCGTTAACCTTGAATGGGTGCAAGGTTCTCCATATTTATAGGCAAGATTCAAAATAGATCCGTTGGAGGAGATCAAATCAAATATTTCCTATTTTAGGTAGATTGCAGGCTAGAAATACTGTTCGATCTACCCGCCATGCTTATTCTGGCAAATTGTCACATCACCTGCAACCTTTTGAGACGCATTAAATGCCGCATTAAATGCTGCGCAGACTCCGTGCTTACGTGTCGAAAGATCATTGGCTCTCCGCTATAACGGCTAGTTGACCTTCAGACATTTATCCTTCCTCGTACATTCAATGCTCTGAGTCTCTTGCAATAACTCAGTACGAACGTGTGCCTTAATGGAGTCTTACTGACATTCTTTTTGTCTCTTGTCCCATAGCATAAATAACCTTTCTGCTTTGGACTGACATGAATCAGGTATTCTGAACCACAGCCTAAGTCAGGTCCTATGTGCATTCAGCACAGCCTGATAGGTCATTCAGCTCAGTATGTGTTACCTTTTTGCTTCGGACTTACAGGATTCATGTAAACTGAACCAAGGCCTAAGTCAGGTCCTATGTGCATTCAGCACAGCCTGATAGGTAATACTTACTCTTCACTGACTGAGTTCTGTCCTGAACATGCTTAGTGTATTCAGTAGAAACATCAGACAATGGTACTTCAGGATTGACTTCAGGATGGATCAGCAGGCTTCGATCTTCAGCTTCAGACCAGACAATCTTCAGCGAGACTGACTGACTTCTTCAGAATGTTTTACGCTTCAGACTTCAGTAAATTGGGTCGACTCCAATATTCTTCAGTCTTCAGCACGGTCCTTCTGTACTGAATCTCTAACCTAACTATCCTGAACTATTTTATCCTGAACACTATACTTAGGCAAATTCATCAGGGGTTTTGGGATCTAATCAAAATACTCAGATTGTCCCAACAATTTCCCCCTTTTTTATGATGCCAAAACCCTTAAGCAAATTCCTATTCATCTATACAATCAACTGACTTAGTCAGTGAAAATAACTCAGTACCACCTGACGAACTAGGTACTTAGTCTATAAGATGAAAACAAGGAATGGGTTAGTACAGTTCTTGATAAGAATTCAGAAAAGTAAATTCAGGAGTCAACAAGAAGTTGTACTCAGGAAACATAAATAACTTCATTGATTGATAAGAAAAATACAAGTATCCTGAAGCTATTACAAAGTTCCTGAACAACTAACTCCTGAACTAATCTTCATCCTTATTCCAAGCAGTCAGTGGAATCTCGTACATCTCCAGTACTCGATTCAGGACCTGCTTCATCCTGTTCCGATCAGCAATGGCCCCGGCAGCTCGTCCTACTCTGACGACTTCTTCAGAAATTGCTTTCCGGTCCAGTTGCTTAGAATTCCTAAAGAGTGGAGGAGGATACTTAATGAATTCCGGAGGAGCGATCTCAACACCTTCAGTGTCAGCATGTCTGATGATTTTAGCCCATAGATCAGGATGCTCCTGTGCCATCCAGTGATGGAGTATGACGTCTTTTTCTTCAGTCTGATCGTCCCATAACCCCACCACATAGAATAGGTATGCCCACCTATTCCGGATCGGAATCCAAACCTCCAGCATCTCAATCGGAATGAAGGCTTCAACAAACTTCGATGGAGGATGACTTTGATCTGAACTGACCACTATCTTCCTCTGAGTCTTAGTCCGAGATCCAGATGATACCGATTTCTTCTTCTGGACCTGGGAAGTCAGATACT
>JAPKLY010003374.1:2852-19066 GCA_026898435.1 Prunella vulgaris | reverse complement strand
ATCTGAACCAAGAGAATGTCTTCCCCTTCGGTGATCCGGAAGAGGGTCCTGTCCACTGTTCCTTTCACGAACCCGTGGTCTATCAGGAATTGGGATAATGTATCATACCAAGCTCTCGGAGCTTGCTTCAGGCCATAAAGGGCTTTCTTCAGGTGGTATACTTTATTACCAACTTCGAATCCAGGAGGTTGCTCAACATACACCTCCTCATTCAGTACACCATTCAGAAAAGCACTTTTTACGTCCATCTGATACACTTTGAATTTCTTGAATGTTGCATAAGCCAGAAACAACCTGATTGCTTCTAATCTTGCGACTGGAGCAAAGGTCTCATCATAGTCGATACCTTCGGCTTGACAGTAACCTTTTGCTACAAGCCTGGCCTTATTTCTGACAACAACATTCTTCTCATCCCTCTTGTTCTTGAAAACCCATTTGGTGCCAATAACATGTTGACGCCTAGGTCTATCCACTAACTCCCAAACCTGATTTCGCTCAAACTGATTGAGCTCATCCTGCATGGCTAGGATCCAGTTGGGATCAGCTAGAGCTTCTTCTATGCTTGTAGGTTCCTGATCACTCAGAAAGCAACAAAACATAGCGCTTTCACCAAAGGACAACCTCGTCCTGACCCCCTCATTGATATCTCCAATGATATCAGCCAATGAGTGATCATCTAGCCATCGCCTCCTGCTGACTGGAGCACTGGGAGCTACTGAAGTTCCATTGCCTGATCCTGAAACATTAGTCTCAATAATAATAGGCAAAGAAGCGGAACGAGCAAGAACAGGGGATACTGAGTCATTTCCTGAGGGTTGACCAATATCAAAGAAATTGTTTCCCCCTACAGTGTTGGACTCAGTAACTGTCTCAGGTGCAGAAGCATCATCACCGACAGTACGTACCTCAGGTTGAGTCTGTCCCTCCGTCTGAGACTCAACATTTTCCGAGGCAGGGGCTTGCTGAGGGTTGGCCTGAAGTCCATCCTGATCTTCATCATCATCATCCCATCCCTTGGGAGCACTGACAAGTTTGATCTTTAATTCAGGATTCTTCAGACTCAGCCTTGTTACCCTTTTGGTAATTCCCTCAGTATCAGGACTTGGAACCTGTTTCCTATGCACTGATGCAGTCTCATCAAACACAACATGAGGTGTTTCCTCCACACAAAGGGTCCGACAGTTATACACCCTGAAAGCTTTACTGACTGAGGAGTATCCTAAGAAAACTCCCTCATCAGATTTGCTATCAAAGGCTTTCAGCTGGTCTTTTCCATTGTTCAGGATGAAACACTTACACCCAAAAATATGGAAATAAGAGATGCGAGGTTTCCTCTTGTTCCAAGTCTCATAGGGTGTCTGAGCATGTTGTTTGTTCAGCATAGATCGGTTCTGAGTGTAGCAAGCAGTGTTGATTGCTTCAGCCCAGTACTTCTTGGGCAGTCCTGATTCAGCCAACATGGTCCTGGCAGCTTCCTTCAGGGTTCGATTCCTTCTTTCAGCTACCCCATTCTGCTGAGGGGTCCTGGCTGCAGAAGTCTCATGAGCTATACCATGGTTAGTACAAAAGTCAGTTATAATAGAGTTTATAAACTCGGTTCCTTGATCTGATCAAATCCTGACAATGCTCTGACCCTGTTCAGTACTCAATTGCTTGAGTAACTCAGGAAGCTTGACCTGTGTCTCCTTTTTGTTCAGCAAGAAAATAACCCATGTGTACCTGGAATAGTCATCAACAACAACAAGGGTATATTTCCTACCATTTATGCTGACAGGAGTTACTGGACCAAAGAGATCCATGTGCAGGAGCTGAAGCACTCTGTCAGTAGAGAAGGCTTCCTTCACCTTGAATGAGGCTTTGGTTTGCTTGCCTTCCTGACATGCTCCGCACACGTGGTCTTTGCTAAAAACTTCATTAGGCAGACCATCTACAAGAGAAAGTCTAGAGATTTTGTTAATAATCTTGAAGTTTAAGTGACTCAGACGTTTATACCAAAGCCAACTGAGCTCAGAGGAGCTCTTAGCGACCAGACAGGTTTCAGGAGGGCTACTCTTGAAGTCAGCAAAGTATACATTGCCCCTCCTGACTCCTGTAATCAGAACCTGCAGTGTAGATTTGTCCTTTACGAGACACATGTTAGATGTAAATTCTACACTATATCCTCGGTCACAAAACTGACTAACCGAGAGCAAGTTATGTCTCAGTCCTTCAACATATGATACATTCATAACACGGACAGAGTTAATAACAAGGGTTCCGAATCCTCTGGTGAAACCCTTAGAGTTATCACCAAAGGTTACCTGCGGGCCTTCTTGAGCTACATAATCCTGAAGGAGATCACGAAATCCGGTCATGTGCCTGGAACATCCTGAGTCCAAGTACCAGTCCTTCATCAGATCCTCCTTCCTTTTCTTGTAGCCCGCAGTGACCTGAAAAGAATCAGGCCTCAGGTACCCATCTCGTATTGGGTCCTACTGAGTCAGCCATACCCTTCGGGATCCAGATTTGTCTGACAATTCTGACAGCATCAGAAGTGTAGACCTGTTTCCCTGAAATATCAACATACACAGTTCTCTTCTTCCTTTGTGCCTGGGAAGTTGAGGGTGTATGGGTGTCAGCCTGAGATACAGGAGCCCTAGTTTGATTTCTGGGGGTGGGCCTCCTGTTTCTCCTTGACTTGGGTGCATTGGGCTGAAGTCTGTTCTGAGAAGGAGCAGCTCTGGCCTGACCTCTTGGCACATGAGGTCTGGTCTGAGTGTTTCTGGAGTCAGGTCTCCATTGCCTTTCAGAGGCCACCTGGTTTGTCCTTCTTCTTAGAGAATTAGGACGCTCCTGATGGGCCCTGTGCCCTGTCTGAGGAGTCTGAACCTCAGTAGTCCTAGGTCTTGCCTGAGGTCTCCTTTGTCCTGAGTTCCTTTTGTTCTGAACATTTCTAGGCTGGGCCTGAGAAGTGCTAGGAACAAAATTCTTCCCAGTTTGAGGATTCCTAGGTTGGACCTTGGAGTTCCTTTGGTCTGTCTTCCTAGACTCAGAATAAGAAACTTTGACCTTTTCCTTAGGTTTTTGTCTTAGTTTCTCAGTCCTTTGCCTGACAGGTTCAGCAGGCATTTTCTCCTTCCCTTTGCCTTTATTCTGATGAGCAACACTGAAGCTCTTGTCATCAGTTAGGGCAGGGACAAACTTTTTCTGAGAGTTGCTTCCTGAAGCACCTCTCTTTTTCTTGCCCTTTGGGTCTTTTGAGGCATCATAGCCTAACCCAGCTTTAGCACCATCAGTCAGCTGAGAGAAATTTGTCAACTCATTAACCACTTGGGTAGATGTGTATAACTTCTTCAGCTTGACTTCAAGATGCCCATTGATTTCTTTCAGGGCCTCAATTTCAGCGGTGTATTGAAGCACTAATTCTGAATGAGCTTTATCTTTTGAGATCAGCTCAAGATCCCAAGCAGTTTGCTCAGCACAAAGGCGAGCTTGCCACTCAGTTTCGAGCATCATTCTTAAAACAGTTTGCTCAATTATCAGTTGTTCCTGAGCAAGGAACAAATCAGTGTCACGAGTCTCAATCAGCGAGCTGATGACACCCTTCAGTCTTTCTACCTCCAGTGGAGCTTCATCATGCTTATTCTTAGCATTAAGTAGCTCCTCCTGAAGATGTACTAATCTGAGGGCTTCCTCAGTGTCTCTTACTCTGAGAGACTCAGTTAACCGATCATTCTTCTCACTCAGTTGTGCGTTCACATCCACTGTGTGAGTATAAGTCTCCTGTAGCCTAGAGAAGTCAACCATCAATTGCTCTAGGGCGAGCTGAAGATCGAGTTCTCCTGCTGAATCTGAGCTAAACTCAGGTGCGTGATCAGGAGAAGAGGCAGAAGAACATACCTCATCATCTGCCATCAGGCAGAGGTCATCATACTCCTCATCTGAAAAGAGTTCAGGAGACCGGCGTCCAGGGCCATCTGAATCTGAGGAATCCTCAGCTAGCAATGCTCTCCGTTCTGAAGCCCTGAGCTCTCTTTTAGCTCTCCGATCTTCTCGCTCACGAGCACTGAGCTCCGGACAATCATACTGATAGTGTCCGAACTTTTTGCAGTGGTAGCACTGATCTGCATCAGAAGAAAGCTTCTTGTCAGTGTACCTTTTATCAGAGGAGTCCCTCCTGCTTCCTGATGATCTTTCAGGTTTGGAGCTGGATCTTCTGGGCTCATCCTCTCTCCTCTTTTCATCTCTGCGTCGCTCAGGCTCATTGCGATCCCTCCTGGAATCTGAACCTTTTCTTTCTTCTCTCCGGGGGCTAGATCTCCTGGGGCTGGAGTACCTGCGATCACGGGTGTCAGTATAAAATTTCTTATACCTGCCGAAACGAGAGTTCAGTTTCTCGAATCGCCGTGCCATCAGGCTGTACTCCAAGGCTAGCTCATCTTTGTTCATGTCTTTTAGAGACTTGGAGCCAGATCCAGCCTCAGGCTCAGGAGTAGCTTTAAGAGCCACGCTCTTTTCCTTTTCAGATGTCTTCTCCTCACTAACTTCCTCACTGATAACACCCATCTTCTTCCTCTTATCGAGGTCAAATTCTAGAGCCTTTAACTCAGAGAATAGGTGTGAGTGAGTGATGTTTGTAAGGTCCTGAGTGTTTTTCAACAAAATTACTCATGTGTCCCATCTTTCAGGGAGACAGTTCAGGATTTTAGAAGATACCTCCCTCTTGGGAAACTCCTTCCCAAGGGTTGCTAGCTCGTTCATCATTTTAATGAACCGAGCTTCCATCTGATCGATGGACTCTCCTTCTAGCATTTTGAAGGCCTCAAACTTCCTGATAGCGAGATCTCTCTTATTTTCTTTAATCTTTTCAGAACCTTCGCTCATCTCCCTCGGAGTATCCCAGATCTCCTTAGCTGTCCTCAGATGCATCAGCCTGACCGAGTTCTCATAAGAAACGGTGTGGAGTATAATGTTCTTGGCAACATTATCCAGTCCTATTTGCTTAATCTGATCAGAATTAAGCGCGGACCTCTCCACTTCTTCATCTCCGGCGGCTGGAACAGGGACATTGCCAGCAACAGGCCAAGTCGTCTGAAGATTTCTCATAAATCTGATTGGGCCATGTTCAATCACCTGTGGCATCTGATCATGTATAGAATAGAGATGTGCGAGTACCCTGAATTTCCAATAATCATAGTTGTCAATAGAGAATTCAGGAAGATTGCCCTCGAGGCGTTTAGAACCTGATGCCATGATATGCAATTTTTCAGAAACAAGATCAGTTCAGTAGACCACCAAAAGTTTCTCCTCAGAAACTGTTGATAAACAAAGTCAGTGATCTTTTGAACCACTGCTCTGATACCACTTGTTGGTCCCAAAACGAGTTAAATCAGTGTATGGGGGGGGAATACACTGATGTCAGATTTTTCTGAAAGACTCAGAAAAATGCTCTAACGCACTCAGTCAGAATTCTCTGAAGTACTCAGTATGCTGAATGTCCGCAGGGGCAACAGGGACGGTTCAGTACTGAGTCAGATAAGCTGAGTGTGAGTAAAGTGCTCGGAGGCTCAGTAGAGATAACAAACCTACTGACTGCTCGGAAGCGAGTCAGTTGGACTACTATCTCAGTGAGTCAGAGTACGTGCGGAAAGTGAGCCCTTAGATTCTACTCGTTTTAGTTTCTGAAAATGCTTTCACTGAGTTGCTTAGTAAATTGGTGGTTAAGGCTGAGTGCACAGTATTCAGATTCAGGATGATTGATTCAGTCCTGAAGTTAAAAACAATGCAGTATGCTCAGTTTAATATGATGACAATTATGATCCTGAACAAAACAGTAAATCAGCACACAGGGGACTTTTTAACGTGGTTCGGAGATAACCAACTCCTACGTCCACGACCTGATTTAACAGGAAGCTATTCTCAAAACCCTGAGGATAGGTACTTGGGTTTTACGTGCCAAGGGACACGAGTAGCCAACTTCCTCTCTTAGGAACTGACCCCTGGGCGTTTTACAAGTCCCAGTCCTTCTAACCAACCTATCTCACACTTTGAGAGGTTTGGTATTCTGGTTTCCAACTAAGATAGCTCTAGCAATACAAATCAGTGCTAAATAATAGAGCTATCGATCTAAGCAAATACAGAGTGAATCCTACTACAACACTAGGGAAATTTAATTGCAGAGTGTTGTTTATGATATGCTTTGTGTTCTTGGATTCTTGAGAGTTCTCTTGGAAATTTCCCGTTAACCTTGAATGGGTGCAAGGTTCTCCATATTTATAGGCAAGATTCAAAATAGATCCGTTGGAGGAGATCAAATCAAATCTTTCCTATTTTAGGTAGATTGCAGGCTAGAAATACTGTTTGACCTACCCGCCATGCTTATTCTGGCAAGTTGTCACATCACCTGCAACCTTTTGAGACGCATTAAATGCCGCATTAAATGCTGCGCAGACTCCGTGCTTATGTGTCGAAAGATCATTGGCTCTCCGCTATAACGGCTAGTTGACCTTCAGACATTTATCCTTCCTCGTACATTCAATGCTCTGAGTCTCTCGTAATAACTCAGTCTGAACGTGTGCCTTAAAGGAGTCTTACTGACATTCTTTTTGTCTCTTGTCCCATAGCATAAATAACCTTCTGCTTTGGACTGACATGATTCAGGTGATCTGAACCACAGCCTGAGTCAGGTCCTATGTGCATTCAGCACAGCCTGATAGGTCATTCAGCTCAGTATGTGTTACCTTTTTGCTTCGGACTTACAGGATTCAGGTGAACTGAACCAAGGCCTAAGTCAGGTCCTATGTGCATTCAGCACAGCCTGATAGGTAATACTTACTCTTCATTAACTGAGTTCTGTCCTGAACATGCTTAGTGTATTCAGTAGAAACATCAGACAATGGTACTTCAGGATTGACTTCAGGATGAATCAGCAGGCTTCGATCTTCAGCTTCAGAACAGACAATCTTCAGCGAGACTGACTGACTCGTTCAGAATGGTTTACGCTTCAGACTTCAGTAAATCGGGTCGACTCCAATATTCTTCAGTCTTCAGCATGATCCTTCTGTACTGAATCTCTAACCTAACTATCCTGAACTATTTTATCCTGAACACTATACTTAGGCAAATTCATCAGGGGTTTTGGGATCTAATCAAAATACTCAGATTGTCCCAACAGTTTTGTTTCCTTGATGATAATTTATTTTCTTTGAATGTGAAGCTTGATCTTCAATGTGAGCCATTTTCATTCATCAGTTGTGAACCAAGGAATGGAGGGGAGACATGTTACTGCAAGAGAATATCAAATGTGCAGCTGAACACTATTTGATTATTATGATGATTTAGTAGAATTCATAATTTAGTTATTGAACACTATTGGTACTTGAATTTATATTGATGTAATGCATTTTAAAGATTATTGCAATGATTGGCAAGTAATGATATGAACTTTTGAATTTTTAGATTTAATGTTATTTATATTAAAATTTCTTTTTATTTTAATTAAAGTATAAAAATCGTACTACAGGTTTATTAAAAAAAATATATAATATTGCAATTAAATATTGAAAAAATTTGAGAAAAGAAAGCGGTTATTACCCGCTATGTTTTTTACTTTTAATAGCGGGTAATACCCGCTCTTATATCTGAAGTAAACCGCTGTAATAGATTTTAAATTAATATACAACAGCGGGTATTACCCGCTATTGAAAGAACTTTTAATAGCGGTTAAAATCCGCTCTTATTTCTCTAAAAACCGCTGTTTAAGATTGTATGAGTAAACAAATAAGAAGATATAATGGCGGTTTTAAAGTTACGATAGCGGTTAAAAACCGCTCTTAATGGGAGATATAATAGCGGTTTTTAATATACAACAACGGGTATTACCCGCTATTGAAAGAACTATTAATAGCGGTTAAAATCCGCTCTTATATCTCTAAAAACCGCTGTTTAAGATTGTATGAGTAAACAAATTAAGAAGATATAATGGCGGTTTTTAAGTTACAATAGCGGTTAAAAACCGCTGTTAAATGTAGATATAATAGCGGTTTTTAACCGCTGTTGTTCGGCGCCACTTTTAATATCACCATGTTCAACAGCATTTTTTTCACCCTTTTAATGGCGGGTAATACCCGCTATCTATCAGCGAATTTGTCATAGTGCCATTCAAAAATACTTGGGAAATTTTCAAGCAAAAAATGATGCTTGAAAAAATCCTAAGTACAAGTAGTGTTGTTGGCCACAAAGGTCGGTCAGCTGACCATCTGTGAAATGCAAAAGAGCTCCTTCTGGGCGAGCTACACGTGCCCGGCGAGCTCGAGCTACTTACAAAAATTAAACGCTCCTTCTGGACGAGCTATGCAGCCCGGCGAGCTACCAAGACTTGCAAAAATTAAACAAGAAACTAATCTATGAACACGGAGCAGTGGGGGCGGCGGGAATGTCAGCGGGGTTTGGGGCGACCTGGCCGGCCGGAAGGGCGAGCTCGGCTTTGGAGGTGATGCTACCCGTGAGCCCACTCGTGTCGAACTCACTGGTGTCCAGCGTCGCATCCCCGCAAGCCTCTTGGAGCTGCTCAACGGTAAGGGGGGTATGCTCTTCCTCAGTCGCGACCTCTCCCTTGACGAGGTTCAACTCTGGGACCGAGACTGTGTTGACGATCTTAAAGCGAGCTGGGACGAAGTCGAGAGGTACCCCGAGCTCCGGCAGGTCGCCAATGTCCAACTCCGTGTTGTCGGGGAAAGGGACCCTGTCCAAACAATCTTTAAAATCCCCGACAACTACTTTCAGCTCGTCGTGGTGAGCTCGTGCCCACGAAATGGCCCGGATCACCTCGGCGTAGCATTAGACAAAGCCCCGGTCTGAGGCCTCGGCCTTCGCAGCCACCAAATCAGCTGAGGAAGAGGCATCATTGCGGAGCTCGGCGACCTCATTGATCTTCGCCGAGAGCTCAGCCCTCAACCTCGCGCACTCCTCGTCGGTGCCCCTGGTCAAACCTAGCTGCAGTTGCAGCTCTTCCTTAGTCACCCCATGCTCACCGACCTCCCTGGCGAGCTTCTCTGCGAGCTCCTCTTCCTTGGCCTTGAGCCGAGCGTCGACATCCATCTGGAAGGAGGCGAGCTGCTTTTGGAGTTGGGTGAGGTTGTCCAAAGCACTTCACTCAGATTCCAAAGCTGCAGCCGCCCTCCCCTCAGCGAGCTCCAATTCCTTCTTCAATTTGTCGGCCTTCCCCGCCATCGCCAAATAGGCCTCTTTTCTCTTTTGGCGGCCCTCCTCCAGCTGGGCGACCTGCTCCATCGCTTTGTGGTTCGCGAGCAGCAGCCCGCTTGCATAGTACGACAAGAGCAAGAGGTTCTCGGTGGGGCTCTGGTCATTGATGGTCGCCACTTGAGGAGTGGACCAAAACCTCAGTGTCTCACTCACAGTATCCCGAACGAGGTCCTGAGAAAGCATGCGCATCGAAGTCAGTGAGCGAGATCGCTCATAGGCATGAATAGCCTCGTGCCTGTTCGGATGAGCAATGGGGGCGTAGCTGCGAGGTTAAAACAGTTGGAGTTAGAAAATACAAAATTCAAGAAAATGACAAGGATAGGGGTCAGATGGGCGAGCTACTTACTGAGCTCGCTCGGGGTCCCATCCCAAGAGCGTATCATCAGTTGTTTGGATCCCAAAGGGGGACGGGGCAGGCGGCGACCTCGGCACGGAAGGAGGTGCCAATGGAGCGGTGGACTGGATGGAGCCACCTTGCCCAGACCTCGCCGAACCTCGCCCGGCTTGATCGGAGTCCTCATCGCGCAAGCCAGTATACTTTGTCCTCTTGCAATTCTGAGGGTCCTCGTCACCCGCTCGGGACCCCTCGCCTCTATGAAGGCCTCTTTTTCCGCGACCTCGCTCGAGGGTGGCGCCACCTCGCTCTCCACCTCTTTTGGTCAAGGCAACCTCTGTTGCCTTGGTTTTGGCGGGGGCTTTTGTCTGTTCCTTCTAGGTGCCCGCCCCCCTTCCTCGCCCTTCTTCCGGGCGAGCTCGGCTTTCTTGCTCGAGTCCAACGCGAGCAACGAGGGTGGGGCTAGCTTGTTTGGGCGAGGTGACCCCATGGCAAACTGGTGGGCTACGATCTCGTAGGTTGGAGGGATCTCGACCGTAGGGAAGACGACCTGGCTACCGTCTGCAGGAACAAGAGGTTAAATAATTAGTATCTCGGGCGAGCTACCCCTCCCCCCCACTATGGGCGAGCTACGAAAAGTTGTAGACCTGGAAACCTTGGACCGTAAGGTGATGTGGCAGAGTGTGAAGCCCGGCAAGCCTCAGACAATGGTGTTGAGTGAGGTGGGAGGTCTTTCGATCTTTCTGGCTCCTCAGGTGGCAGACAGCTCGCACCATGTCGAACTCAACTGATATTTTGGGCTTCCCGCGGCTCGAGATGTGGTGCTTCAAACCTGCAGAGGAAGGGAATTAGATAAGTAAATCCAATTCAACCCACGCACACCAAGTAGGAGACCTACTGCTAGCCTCCCCATATTCATCGGGAGTGGGGATTCGCTCTCCTCGCCCGGAGTAACTCTTGGAAGCTCACCAGTCTCCACCCATGAAGACAAACTGCTGTCTCCAGTCGCAAACTTTATTTGGAAGGATTCCCAAAAATTTCTCCCCCGGGTGAGCTTTGAGATAGTAATACCCCTTGCCATCCTTCACCTGTCGAGTCACGGCAAACAGCTCGTTGAGATCGGCAGTGGTCAGTCTGTTCTCGAACCCCTCTAGTCCGAAGATGGCCAACGCCGCCAACAAACTGCTCCAGGCGTTGGGAGTGAGCTGGGTGATGGCAAGGTTGTTATCGTATAAAAATTGGCCTATAATCGGATGTAGGGGCAGTGTAAGCCCGGCCTCAAGAGTATGCACATTGATGGCCGTCAACCCCACCGGAGGTGCATCAACTCGCTCTTTCTTCCCCGGGGCGTATAGGAAAATGTCGAGCGGGATCCGGTACTGCTCGCGAAGATGAGGGAGCTGGTACTCGGTGATAATACTTTCAACATCACTTGCCTTGTAATTAGACTTCTTCGCCGTATCCTGATAAGCTCGCTCACGACGGGGGAAGCTCATCGCATGTTCGGTGACATACTCTTCCCAGTCGAAGGGATGGATGACCTCGGCGGGGACCTCGAGCTTGATCAATTGGGGCTCTGGGAAATCGATGGATCGGAAGCACTCCACTGTAACTTCCTCGAGGTCACCCCCTTGCTCGCCCGCATCGGCTACCTACTCGCCAGCCTCAACGGGCCCTTCGTTGCCACTAGCGACCCTTTCCTCATGGGCGACCTCGTCGCTTTCCTCCCATACCTCGCGGAAGATGGAGCTGAAGTCCCCTTCCTCTGACTCGTGAGAACGAACCTCGCCATGTAGCTCGCCAGAGCCTGGGCGAGCTACCGAGGTCGCCTCGGAGCTAGACCCGATCACTATGTGGGAAACCAGAGGAATGGGCTCATTCTCAATCATTGGCCGTTTCCCAGAGTTACGATTGGAGAGGGTTCCACTTGATTCGCGTGTCAACATGATCTCGACAAAGTTCAAAAAAGTTCAAGGATTTGTCCAAAATTCCAGTCGCCGGAGTCACAGTACAGGAATGATCGGGAAGTTTGAAATGTCACCGGGAACGTCCAAAATTCCCGGAGGCCCTAAGAAATAAAAAAGAAATGGGAAATCTGCAAAAGAAAAGAAGAAAGGAATTGGGTTTTCTACCTTGAAAAACACCGGAATCTTCGTCGGGAGCAAAGGTGTCGTTTGCCGGAAAATACTTTCAATGTTCAAAAATGCGAAAGTGAGAAATGAACTCGCCTCCACCTATTTATAGATGTCGGGGCGAGGTCGAATATCCGAGTAGTGCAGGGACCATTTTGCAAAGGATTTGAAAGTTGTCATTATGGGGGGCGGGAACCTGGGCATGAATAGGCATGCACGATGCCTGGATTCCCACACCACGTCGGCCCGCAAACCACCACGGAGGGAGCTCGCCCGTGTAGCTCGGCACATGCCCGAGGGTAGTTTGCCAGCATTCGAGTCATCATCCGAGGGATAAGTCAGCTCGCCCACACATTAGATGAGTAATGATGTGAGCGAGCTGGGGGGCAAATGTTGATATGGCGAACTAATTAGAGATGATTATGGAACTATTGCGAAGGCCCAGCAGATCGCCAGCTCGCAGAGGGTCCACACTGTCAACTTGGACCGAGGTAAACATAAGGGAGCTCGGCGAGGTGGAGGGTAGCTCGCCCAGACCCCGAAAGCCTGAGGTCAACTTATCAATCGGGCGAGAGAGGGGAGCTCATGAGGGAGCTCGCCCACAAAGGGGTAGCTCGCCCGTGAACATAGATGCCGAGCCGAGGCCCATTCCTACACTGCCCGAAATAGCACAAGGCCCAAGAGCTCGCCTAAGGAGCTCGCCCAGGACCAGTGTACCTTCTGGATATGTATAAATAAGATAGAATATGAATGTAGTAGGAGGAGGCATTCTAAGGGGAGCAGTGTGAGGGACCAAGACGAAGGTTATGGACCTTCGACAATAATCCCAATCATAATACACTTTATTTTCTCTCTCTAAACTCTCCACTCTCTCTCTCTATATATTATCTATCCAAGAACACAATTCTTGATTATTGTTTGGTAGAATTAATATGACATAATGGTCACATAAACAAACACGATTAGTAAATTCTATCAACAACACTAATAGCCACATTAATTCATCTCTAAACCTGATAAATCGGTAACAACAATTAGTAAATAATATTATATCAGTAAATATTTATTATAATATTAATAAATATATCTTATAATATAAAAGTTAGAGTAGTTCTTGAGTGCAATCTATACACTTGGATTTTTTGGTCAGTTTTAATATAATTTTGAATTGGCCCAAATCAATTAAAAATTACTTCTTTTCTTCTCCCAGAAATCCCACGTTCTTTGCTTCATCTTAAAAAGTTGACAGCGATCCGTTCGTTGCCTCATTCATCTTGAAGCTCTGATATTAAAGGCTTCAAGTGCAGGCCCCAACTGAGATCCTATTTCGGGGGAGTTCCTTCACCTGAGATATCTTCAGATTGTTGGTTCTGATTTAATTAGCTGGAATGCAGATAATATCAAGAACCTTATTCTTGAATATTTTATTTGAATGAGATACATTTAATGCCCGTTTGGTAAACGGGACCTAATGAATTAAATGAGATTGGATTACACAGGGCTGGATAGTTTGGATTGGTTTTTAGGATTTGTGTAGGATTAAATAAAATTATTTTATGTTTGGTTTGAAGGATTAGGAGGGATATATATATATATAAAATGTCATCTTTGCCTTTCTATAACTTACAAATTTACAAACATATTATAATATTAAACAAAAATATAAAAAAATTAAGGATTTAAACGTTGATTCTGTGAACTTAATTTCTAGGGTTTGAAAATTGGTTCCCCAAGCGGCGCATCTACATCCGTCACTTGCCGGACGTCGCTCACTGGTCCTGTCCGTTGGCCGTTCGTGTAGAGAAGTGCGTGGCCATTCGTGTGGAGTCTTGTCCTCTCCGTTCGTCTTTATTCATGTGGAGTCCTGTTCTCTCCGTTCGTCTTCGTTCGTGTGGTGTCCTGTTCTCTCCGTTCGTGTGGAGTCCTGTCCTCTCCGTTCATCTTCTACGTCGTTCTCCGTCTATCGCCGAAAGAATTCATCCTCAAGGTATGTGTCTTTGTTGCTATTGTTTCGTTTATTTTGTCATTTTATTTTAATTCAAATGAATAGACATGGATAAATTAAATGGGCAAAGCTTCTGGTGTAGAATTGAGTATGCAATTTCGTTAGATTGGGTTATTTGAGTATGCAAACCAAAAATTCCTAGAATTGCACAAGCCACCCTCTCTGCCCTATATTTTAATTTTCGTAGGTTTTTAATTTGAAAAGTTTTGAAATTTTAAGCATATAATTCCATAATATGCAGCCTCAATAACTGCAATATATCTTACATAATATGTAATATATCGTCCATAATTTGAAAGGTTTTGAAATTACAATATATTTTACATAATCTGCAGCCTCAATAACCCTTTTCAAAGTAAAATCAGTTTGGCTTAGTTATGTCCAACTGAATTTAGATTGTATTGGAAGAGCCATTACATTTGATATGCTATTTGTCATGTTTACTGCATAGGTGTTGATTGAGTTGCTTTAATTAAATCTTCTGCACTAAAATGAGTCAGAGTCGCAGCGACAATTCAAATATCAATATTAGTGGTTCATCACGATACAATCTGGCTACTGAGGAGACAAAGTTTCATTGTTCGTGTGGTTTTCAATTAAACATACAAACATCAATGACGAGAAAAAATCCTGGACGACGGTTTATTGTTTGCCCAATTAGAGGGGTAAATGTCTATTGTTTAGTTTCATGTAATCTTTCCTTTTAACTATAAAAAAATCTAATATTTCCTTTTAACTATTGTTTCATTTTATGTAGAGAGGTAAATGTGTCTACTTTAGATGGCTTGAACCGCAATTACCTGATAGGTCCTTGGAAGTAATCAAGCTATTGTTTGACAAGATCGATCGGTATGAGCAAGAGATGAATGCTAAGGAGATGAAAGAGAGATGTTTAAAGAGAAAATTAATTGCAAGTTTCATTTTATCATGCATTTTGCTTGTTTTGCTTTTAGCAAGGTTTAGGGATGTGTGTCCCAACTATGCATTCAAAATGTTGGCCCACCAGTTGTAGCCAATGTAATCCTGTGTTTTTTGCCCATTTGCTCATATTCTTGTGATTCTATTGCATGAGTTAAGAAATATAAAATAAGATTAAAATATGATTAATGATAAAAATAACCCGCACAATAACATTAATAATACGTAAAATGTCCATTAGAATAACAATAGTAGACCAACATAACAACCTGAGATGAGAACCTCCAAACATATGCATTACAGTAAACAAGTCAAACTAACACACATTGAGAAAACAGTTACTTAAATACCTCAAACACACACCCTGAAAGCATAGAAACATACATTACCAAGTTGAGGACTATCCAGACCCGTCGTCGGATAGGTGTTGGTATGAGTTTGGCCAAATACGCAAATGTTCTGGAATTGGCCAATCAATTGGTATCTCAGGTCCCGGTGAATCTGGTTCATCAAACAATCTAACACACGTTGGACGACGATTGTTTTCCCTGGCAGAAGAAGATTCTCCAGGCTCATCATCATTCGGTATTACAATTGGAAAGTTGACAACCCCTCCACGTCGGATTGGTACAGCAGGACTGTCTGGAATGGTGATAACTTCTGGATGGTTGTTTGTTCCTTGAGCAACATGGTTCTGTTGTAGGCCTAAGTCTCCATTATCGACAAACAAATAACGGAGCTTGTCGTACTCAGGCTCCCCATTGTGAAAGTAAGCCCGTGATAGCGGTTTCTCCTACAAAGTTAAACATTATATATGAATACATAGTACAATTTTACGCTTGATATTTTAATGTAAATTATGAATCAAGAGAATAGTGTTGCTCGAACCCGTATCATACGCTCCCACAGTTTGTTTGATGCATGCAAAGTGTTTGTTGCACGATCCCACCATACACGAGGGTGTTCGATAATCAGCTTAAACTGGTCGTAACAATAATAGCAGCACAAATGGCATTGAAGTTGACCTCCCTTCTTCCATACCATTTACCTAAATTTTTTTGATCAACCAAAGCATCTATGAACACGCAGTCCATTTCGTTGCTCCAATTGACATTGTAAAAAATAGTTTCTTGTGGTGAAATTTCAAGTACCATGTTGTGGAGTAGGTTATTGTTTGAGAGATATGATGTTGTGGGGAGTGCTGAAATGTGGATTGAATATCATGTCTTAAATAGATATGAGAAGAAATACTAGTCATGTTGTGGAGTAGGTCACGAAACTATCACTAAAAAAATCCAAGTTACAAAAACTTTTGTCAGGAATCTAACTATTTAAATGATGTATGCTTCAACTTTTGTCAGGAATCTAATTGTTCACAATAATGTGGAGTGACTACTCACTGAAATGTGGAATGACTACTCACAGAAATTTTACATATCTATTATAAGACCACAAGTAAATTACAAAATGAGCAACACTTTAGTGTTGTCTCTATAATAATAATAATAATAATAATAATAATAATAATAATTATTATTATTATTATTATTATTATTATTATTATTATAATAATAATAATAAT